>JADANM010006178.1:7525237-7576001 GCA_026213755.1 Eurema hecabe
GGGTAAAAATAACATACGCATAATTAAAAATTAAAGATTATATGTTAAGTCTGTACGATTAATGTTTTTATCTATACAACAATATACAACCTTTTATAACCTGAACTAGTCGCATTTCTAGGTAGTATGGATATTAAAAGTAAACTATCCGTTTCTCTAAATCTGGTATTTATCTGAATACCAATTTTTTAAAATCCGAAGTCATAATAAAATATTTTTCAGCTTTATTGTACTAAGCTACATATATTAAATGACACACACATCTTCAAATCGTCAGTATGACAATTCAATGAAGTACCACCATCCTTCAGTAGTATTTGAATGAGATCCATTTTTGTAACATACGAGTGTATATATAATTTTTGCATTTATAATATAAGTGTGCATGGTTTACGAATCTGCTAGTAAGCTGTATTTCATGCATATAAAGTTGGTCGAGGGAGGGATTATCGTTTTATTAGACGTTATTGAAGCCAAGTTCTAGCGCGAGCTAAGACAAAGAAAAGAAGAATTCAGAACATGTATGTATTTTGAAAATAAATTTCTAACATTTTCCATGAAAACTGACAAATAAATTGTTATATCGTATATAGTTTATCGGTATATGTTTTTATATTTATTAATTTTTCAATACCGTATCATTCAGGTTGCCTGTCAGAGATTGCTATTAAGTATTTTTTTTACATGTTTACTATTGAATTTTTTGCTCATGACCTAATGTTATTCTTTTTTAGGTAATAATCAGTTTAACTCATTAATACATAAAGAAATGTAAATAAATAAATGTTACGCTACTGAAGTTATATTGATTAGGCTTGTAGAAGAAGAATAACATAAAAAAAACAACATGATAGGGAGTTACAACTTAACTACAATTTGAAACATTATCCTTTTATGCTTACGCTGTTACGATTTCATTCCTAAGCCCTGAACAGATTTTAATACAATTTCAAACATAATATATAGTAGAGCTTAAAAAAGACACAGGTTACTTAATCACGCTGACAGAAATGCAAGCCCTGCATGAAATTAGTTAAGTAAATGCTTAGTTACTTCACTCATAAAGTGATATAAAATTGCATAGTATCACTTTCAGCAATGTCATTTCGTTTTGCTTTAAATTTCCCCGAGGTAAGACTAATTAGGCAAGTAAACGAAAAATCTTCTTAATCCGCTTATAAATTAACTCGTTTCTTAAAACAGCAAAAAAATGCTTTTAGCAGATTAACTTTTCAGTGTTAACTGGAGCGGCTCCAAGGCGTAAATTATGAGGAAAAAAATTGGTTTATCCCACTAATTGTGGTATCGTGTTTTTGTTATATAAAGTCGAGGTCAAATGTTCATAAACACGTTGCTATAATCACCTAAATAACAAATTTTAATGAAGGAAATTCGTTAAATAGACAAAACCATCTTGGTTTTATATTATAGATAACACGAAATCAACCATTAAAATCTTAGTATTAAGATTAAAAGCTTGAATTCGGTTTGTTTAACATTAACATAGCTTTGCCTGCCTGAATCATCAAGAAGTAATCCACATTGACCGTAGGAAAGAGACCACGTTATAATTTAGGTTTCACGGAATGTTATCTCTTAGCGCACACCGGTTAGTTATTGTATTGAACGAAAGATAAACGAACAGAGTTGAGAAAACTCTCTTCGAATCTGAAATTAGCTGATGGTTTTTAAGAAGTTTCATAACTGGCTTATGTACGTTCAATTATAATCACAAACTAAATTTCTCACAAATAGATATTAATTTAACAGCTACAAGCCAAAGCATTGGTATTAACGCTACTTTTACTACGTTTATTTGACACAATATTGTTTTAGTAAATGCATGAAATATCATACAATAAAAAATCTAGCTAGCAAACTATATCCGTAGTCATCAATTATACATACTGCAACAATCGCAATAGCGAATATTCGTCCGAAATCCAGCAGTCTTATAAAATATTCAAATCAACAGCAGGTTGCACATGCAATATATAAATCGACTAGCTATAAACCAGTTTGCGCCGGCCGAGACCGACTATCCGGTCTCAAATATCCACTTCCTACAGGTGCAATATCTCAATATGTCCCCTCAGATACATCCTTATTCCGCACTAGATCGTGTTAGAACAAGCTCTGGACACACTCCGTATAATGGTATATTCACATCCACATATTTCGTTAGAAAGCAAATTCTTCGCAATCTGCATTTTCCGTACAAGTAACAATGTCTATTGTGAAAGAATTTGCAGTTTTCGAATACCCGTCTAGATCTTGTTACTTATCGGTGAGTATGTAAAGAAGTTGTTTGAAATAGTTTCAGAAATATTGGAGCTCTGATTTATGATGTTCGAGAAAGATCTTACTTAGAATTTCGCTTATTGTAGGTACGTTTTGCCTTGAAATTTGCTGGCCGAGCGACTAAATATTGCTTTGTAGGTCAGTCAGTTCTACAGAGATTGAAGTATACATATCTATACAACGCCAACTTCCATTGACGCTTTATGTAGAGAGGTATTCTGGTCAGAAATAGCTTTATCTGTGAGTCGGCAAATAATGTTTGCTTATAATTATATCTTATTCCACTTTGGGTACGGTAACTCTATGTTTATAATATTCTATCTTAATCCAATGGTGATGAAATAAATAGCTCTTTACTTCATAGATCACACGTACACTAACACATTTAACACCTTTATATATATTTTACCCGTTTTTACTAATAGCATCGATTTCTTCCAAAAAAGCTTTTGATCATATATACATAGCAGAATGAATGGGAGACCCCTATATAATAGCACACATTTTAAAGTGAAAATGTTCACGGCATAAGAATTAATTTCAGAGGGTTAACGTTGTTATGTAAACGCAAATTTTATGACTTTTGATAAATGTTCTTTCAAAGTCAAAGTCAAAAGTATCTTTATTCAATTAGGCTACATAAAGTAACACTTTTGAATCGTCATGGTATTACAAAACATTTACCACCGGTTCGGAAGGCAGTTTCTACAGAGAAGAACCGGCAAGAAACTTAGACAGTTGCTCTTTTTTAAAATAAGAACATACAATTAGAAATATAAACAAAAACTCGACTATTATAATATTTATACATTATAAAGGTCGCCGTCCTGCGACGTTTTACGACTTTAAGAAATAACATTCCAATTCCAATCAAGTCAATTCAAAAGATCCAATATTTGTCTTACTTTAAATCATGTCTTGTAGCTTTGGTCTAAAATTTTAAGTATACTTTTAACTCACTATGTTAAACCTCATCAATCCCATATAACTTGTATAAAAAGTAATATATCGTAATCAAAAGGTCAGTTCTAGAAAAAGTCGCAATTCACGAAAGATATCTCGAATGTCCGATGAGATTACATCGCGTCTGCAAATCTAATAATTCGTTATATTGAAGAAACTTTTCATACAAAACTTGCCGCCTCGAAATGATTTTCTTTGACCCGCTATTATTAGTATTATTCAGGGATGCCAATATTCTAAGCCCGGGATTTGTTACTCGTTTGCCTCATTCCTTTTCCTTAATTTTCTTACTACGCAGCATAATCGGGGCACCTAAACTTGCTTTATTTGTTACGTTATTTGTTTTGAATGTTTGGATATGAGAACACGATAGAGATAGTGGAATATTCTAGAAAAATATATGGTTTATTACGTATTAGTTAACTTGTATTATTTATATGTATGGTAACGTTTTAGCCCAAAATGCTATCCTCTCGCTTTTGTAAATAAATTTTGCTACGGTAAATCGATTTCAATTTTGATAGATTGTATTGTTATCTATTGGTATCTTATGTCACTTGTCTTCATAAACTTTATAGCAGTTAAATTAGACTGCATTATAAAACACATTATATGTGAATTATTAAAACTATAATAGCGAAACATCGAAACGTTTACTAAGAACATATCTTCCTACCATTATAACCATCGTAATTGCCTGATAATTAATAAAATCATTAATCGCTATTGGACTACTAAATAAAGCCTGATAAATGATACCGCAAATCCAAGGCTAGTTAACAAGGAATGTTACGTGATAGTACATAGCAATAGTTCAACGAAGATCAAGGGCCGACCACAGATTTATTGACTGCCTCTTACTTAAACCGTTTAACCTGCGAAGTATTTGCGAGAACCTCAAATAAATGTTGGTTCACTAAGGCTCCGGATAACCATATATCCATTTATAGTCATTTAAGTGGCAGAGAAAGAGAGAGAGACTGTGACGCTATCTAGCAATGTTTATCAGATTTTGAAAATACTTTTGCCAGTAAACAACGGCATAATTCGTGAATAGGTCTATAGTCTCTAAAACATCTTAATACGGATGTAACCCTAGCCCAATAATAGTTTCTCATACATATAATTTATGGCTTATCTGGACGTAGGGATTTATTATTCTTGGAGTCGTATATTAAATAGAATCGTCTTTTCATATTTAGTATTGATTCAATCTCTGTAGCCCAAATCTGTACTATTTTTGTACTTACTTCAAAATGTAATATCTCAGTGTTACAAGCAAATTTGAAATATCTTAAAAATAGTACTTATTAAGTCCAAATTCAAAAATGGATGTGGTATAAATAACTTATGAACCATAAAATCATATAATGAATCGTAGCATTTAAATAAGTTTTCATTTTTTCCATCTTTACCATAACTCACTACAAAGAAAGAAAGAAAGAAAGACATACATTGTTTGATGTAATATTTTAATAGCTAAATGTGTATTTTAACAAAATAGTAAGTCTTTAGCATGAATATTCTTAGACTGTTGTTGTAAGAAAATTAGTACATTCAACGAAGATAGTGCGTTAACGTCTTCAACATTAGAAAAACATCTTAACACTAAAATATAGTATGGGCTTAAACGGCTTTCCCTATATTTTTTAAAAAACTAATTGTAGTAATATTTTTCTCTCTCACATAACGTTTTTGAAGTTGGCTGCATTTGAACCTTACTAATACAATTATATGCGGGCTTGATACGATTTTGACTGCACCTGGCTGCAAGCGAATATTGGGCATCAAAATTCCTAGAGGATTGCAAACAGCATAGTTTATTATTGTATAAATGGAGACTATGATACTATTATCCTTGGAAAACTGAATTGAATGCAGTTTACCCGCGTTTTTTATGCCCGGGGCAATACCGGGATAAAGTTTCGGTAACATAAATACATCTATACATCCATTGACCCTTTCATCTAAACATACAAACATCAACTACCAAACTTGCTATAAACATTTATCGCTTAAATCTTATTTACGTCACGGGTTTTATTTATAAAAATCTCCAACTAAAGGCATTGGAATACTTTCTCTTTCAGCGCAGTGTAATAAATAACTAGCGGCCATTTATTTGATAAAAACACCCGTACGTGCGGTGTGAACAAACATCGTATCGAGCTGTTGGAGAAAACAATTGCTAGTGTTATGTATAGTATATATAGTATATATATTTAGGTTTTTGTAAGGAAAAGATAAAATACGGAAGGAACCATATGACTAAGATTCCGCTGTTCTGTAAATACAGTAATTATAGTATTTATCTATATGAAAATTCATAACGAATTTACAAACGTAAGTATTAATAGGTAGTTATATAGAGCTAAAATTATAAACAATTGCTTATTGAAGCTTATAGTGACTAGAAGTCATCAGTAAGTCTTAGAATCGCAAGTCATGCAGAACAAATTCCGACATCTTCTCAATCTGATAAGGCCAAGAAATGCGTAGGGTGCATTTCTTGGTGCTTCTAAAAACTCGATCAATGAATTTTAAATCAAATGCGTTTAAAAGTATACCTACGCCAAAGAAATAAAAAAATCAATGTTTAAACATCATTGAGGTCAAAAAGGCACCCAGTACGAGTTACGAGGGTTAAATATATTAATATAAAGTCTCAAGACATTAACTTTGCCAAAAGTAACTTTCGAATAATGTCTTCGGAACAATCTCCTTTGAAAGATTTATTATTTCTATCAAATTGGAACTTTCCTAACTTATGTCACGTTAATGTACCAATCTGCTTTTAAGAGGCAATTTGGAAACTTTTCCATATATTGTTATCATTGTTCACAATATGAATCGTTCAAGTTGTAGGACAATCGTGTGGTTAAATTTCTAGGCTTATTTTTTACAATGGAGTCATCTTTTTTCTATACTTATTTTAGGTTAGTACCTATATTTCATATAAATAATAAGATAATTATTTTTAGCATGTTTATTAGTCTTATGGCGCTGTACGACTTACTCAAAATCGTAAAGAATCATCCATCTTATCTCCATCTAATTTTTCATTTCCAAATGAAAAGTTTTACCTAAAAAATGTATTTTCCAGGGTGAAATCCAAACCCAATACCTTAAAAGAACTGCCTTTGCTTAGAATTTAAAATAAAAAACGTAAAGTAAGCTAACAATTACATAAGAATTGCTTAAACAGATGAACTAGTTCCTATCATAAAAATATCCTACTATATGCTCTAATAGATTTTTAAAATTCGAATAGCAAGCATAGATTAATTATCTGTGCTTTCGAAATGGGCGGGAATCGCGTACACGTAGTCAATCTGATAAAAGCGATTGGCGCCAAGCGTTTGAGTTGGAGCATACTCTGTGGAGATTGCCATCTGAAAGAATCTAAGACATTTATTTTAAATTTAAATATTTTTGTACTTTAATTTAAATTTTTGAGTTGACAAAAAGATAAGTTAAACGTGTTTAGGTACTTATTTTATTACCTATATCTTTGCGGTTTTGTCGCAATTTTTTTATTCTGGCAATATTGCAAAAAAAAATCATTTCAGTTAAATCATAAATGTATATTGTAGTTGGTGCATAAAAGAGCAAGAAATAAGCATGCTGATAAACCTTTACGTCTTTAATATTAGTAAAGCAATAATATAAAAGGTTCTTTATTTTAAGGGAAATATTTGCTAGACTATGAGACCGCCACGAAGAAGTCATTCTTACTAAATTTATAGTTATTAATACTTCACTGCACGCTTACGTTACAAGGTCTTATATATGTAATATGAATTGTTATGTTAATAATCTTTTCCTTCAAAATTAGTAAGGTCGCAGTTCTTTGATAGTCCGGGATTCGGGAAAGTTTTCTTTATACATTTATTATTAGGGAAAATGCGACCGAAAATGGTTAGTCCACGTATCGTAGTTACTGCGCCGCTACAATAAGTTTGTGAGTTATTTTGGAGTAAATTGACTGTGTTTCAATGTGACTGTTTTATGGAAGCTTCTAGAAAGGTTAAAGAAAAATATTTTGTACAAGCTCGGGGCCTGAAGCTTTTTTGTGCAAAGTTTTATTAAAAAAATTTCGGAGACAATTTTTCCAAAAAATATCTTTAAAAATGCTTATATAATAACGTATTTCAAAAGAATATAATATTTATCTTTTACTACGATTGAGCGCTTTTAGGAATTGTAAAAATAAACCTAAGGCGAACAAAAAAATTAAATAACATGTGTTATTACAAATCAAATTCCCTTATATAAGTACACAAAAATAATCTGCCGATCAAGAAAGCGTCTCGATGTATATGTAATTATACGTATATAATATGAAAATCACGCGTAAATCGATCATATTACAGTTCTTTGCGAACGGACCCAGTGGACTTTTATAACACGTACTTAGTAATATAATTGACAACCCAATATAGAGAACAATGTCGTTCAATTGTATTAAGAGCATCGGTTATTTAGCAAGGAAAGAATTAGCATAATTGATTTAGTACAAGTTGAACGCTATTCAAATGAACCACGCACAACTATCGTTTTAAGCGTAGTTTAGTCGGTAATTAAAATGTAGGGACGAAGTTTCTAACAAATGAAGACGCTTCACTAATTCATTTTATTTCCATTTAGTTATTACTTGCTAGGTTCGCTCTGGCTTTGAAGCAATTAAGATTAAAAGGACTGTAAATGTACGAGTGTACTAGATGCGCTTCGGGAACGCCTTAACATTTATACTCTGATAAGTACACTGTTTCAAAAATTACTTTTTTTGCAATGACAGCAACTGAGCAAGGCATTCACTTGATGGTAAATAGCCTTTGCTTCGTCCATAGACAATTGAGACGATTGTGCTGCCAGTCCAAAAAAAAAGTTAAAGTAAAGGATTTATTATATAAGGGATTAATGGGAATAAAGACATGGGAGCGTCTACTTACTAAGCGAAATAAATAATGCAAAGACGTCTATAACATGGGAAGTATTAAAACGCTTTGATGGTTTTGAATCAACTGAACTCTTATTTCACTCATTCATATACATTCATTCCCTTAACATAATACATTCGATCCTTGTATGATAGATGAATTCTTATACTTGCTTAGGAATGACAACAGATAGCGCTGCAAAACTGTTAGACATATATGAATTTTGTTACAATTATTTAACAAGGAAGGTGTAACCTTCCTGTGAACCAAAGGGTCCTTGAACAGTCAATCCCGGAACCACTAACTGGCCGGCCGTTAGGCCCTGATAGTTCGATGTCGAGAAGCTGTATATATGCTAAGTCTCGAACAAATATCGTAAGCGCGATTCAGAATTCGGCGCATTTGCAGCGGTCGCTACAAGACATTATCTCCTTAATATAAGTATATTCTGTACTATAACTATACATCAATTAAGTTCTACGTTGGATGAGTTTAAGAAGCAAGACGAGTAATTAATTATATTGGATGTAGCACCGAATGCAATCAGTGCTTTTACGTCAGTACCGTGTTTCGCCTTTAAGCGATCTTTCTTCGCTGTGAGATTAAGAACGGTTTATATAATACTAAGTGTATCAGTTTCACCTTTGTATAAGCTGAGATATATATTTTTTAATATACAACATAATAACTCTTTAATGGTAAATAATAACGTAATAAGGTAATAAATAACGTTCAATAAATAGATCCAAAGATAACATCCTCGAAAACTATATCGCAATTTTTGCCTGCTGATGCAAATATGTATTAAAAATATTGCTATATTTTATTGATATAAGTATTTTTATTACATTCATAAAGGTATATATAATATTTTATATATGGTAACAATTGTTTCTAGAATGTTCCACGGATATGACGTCATGCATATATAAAACGCGTAATATTAAGAGTGACAGACCCTCGGAATAAAGTAGGAATATATTCCTTTATATTGTCTGTAATGTTACGAGTACGTTATTATCCTGTTGACATGTTTTGACCAACAATATGATGCATGTGTATCGCTGGGAACGATGTTTTGTATTCACCAGTAACCCACTTCTGACGATTTGAATGTTTCCTTGAATCCTTTTGTTGAATTGTGTAAGCTCTTATTTACTTGTCTCGCGGGCTTATGTAGAGGATGTATTATATCTGTATGTACTGCAACGTCCAATATGTAATCCTTACTTCATTATATAGTACTAGCTGTGCCCGCGACTTCGCCCGCGTAGAAAAGTGACTTTGGGCAGCGCGTTCAACGTGATTCTTTAAATTGCTATAACTTTTTTATTTATCAACCGATTGACATGAATTAAACTAAATGTTGAGTTAAGCTTACCACAATATATCATTGAAAACCCCATCTGGATAGGATAAGCCGTTTCTGAGATTAGCGTGCACAAACAAACAGACAAACAATCAAAAATTCCAAAAATCATTGTTTTGGGTTCTATTGCGTTAATAAAGGTCTCCTGTAATATTTTTTCTCATGTATCTTCCATGTACAGACAGCGACTCGTTACGTTTTTATTATATGTATAGGTAACACGAAGTCCCTTTCTTCTATCTGCCCCCTATGTAGGCTTCAATCTTTTTGAACCGCGCAACCGATTTTGTTTGTTTAACAGTGTTTTTTTAACAGTTAGACTGAGGTATGTTTTTTGTGTTTAATACATGTACAAATGCAGGTAAAAACGCGGGGCGCGGTTAGAATGTTATGAATAGGAAAGTTTGTGAGAAAGTATGCAAGTGTTATGGTAGATTAGACCCTAGAATCCATACTAATATTGTAAATGCGACTGTTTGTCAGTCAGTCTGTCCTTTCATCACGCTAAAACTACTGCATCAATTAGAACGAAATTTGGTACACAGATGGTCTAGAGCCTGAGATAAAACATAGGCTGCTTTTTCACTGGAAAAAAGGGTTATATGGGGGAAGGATTAAAGTTTATATGAAAGTCCTCGCGGACGGAGTCGCGGGCTATTAATAAATATAGGATACTTGTAATCTCGTTATTGTCACAGAAATAAAACAAATAAAATATTGGGGCGGGGCAGTAACTGTTATATAAACAAAATATAATGGTGCTTAAATGATTGAAAATACTACAACACAGTAAAAACAACACAATATAAATACCAAATAAACCCATACAAAACATTGAAACATATAAATATACTCTTTAAGGAGTCTTCATACAACTTACTCGCAGTTAGACGGTGTTTTTAATATCTCAGTAAATTTAACACACTCTGTGTACTTTTAAAATAATTTCTTGTTACCTTGCGATAAGCAAACATGAATGCGTAATAAACGTCTCGTAGGAACGGAATAAGTGGAAACATTTATATTATAATCAAAACGATAAGGATTTTATGTAGCTCAGCTTACTACAGAATTATTTAAAAACACACAAATGGAATCTTCTAGAAGATAAAATAAATTTAGCTGTGAATTTGTGACGTCATAGTTGTTTTGATCTGTGTTGTTAAATATTCAATAAGAGTTCTAAGCTTAAAAGAGCTACAGCTTTAGTTAAGCTGTTTAGAGTTAGTCATTTTCCTCTATAAAGACTTGGGTAAATCTATAAGGAGATTACCTCTTATACTGGAGTTTATTATCGATTTTAAAAGCTCTTTTACTTGCAGAAAGCTTCATGTTTGTAAGTATGGTATTCTTTTCATAGTATATGTAATAAATGGGTCATCAAGTTCCCATACCTTGCGTATAAGTGTCCTGAAATATTTATATTTATCTAAAGGTCAAATATTATTATTATTCTAAACTAGAAAAACGAAAATAAAGATAGTTTACGTAAACTTGAGCAATATCGTCACCGTCTCATTCTCTGAGGGTACTTCGAAACATTTAGAATCGTAAACAAAACGTTTCCGCAGCATGATAAATAAATAAAATAAAATAAATGTTTTCAAGAGATTTATACACAGCGCCATCTAGTTCTAAGCTAAGAAGAAGCTTGTGTTTTGGCAACTAGATAACGGAATAAATTACATACTTTCTTTTGTAAGTACATACATACAATACATAGCAACACCCAGACCCCAGAAAAATACAAATGTAAATTACAAATATATTTCTCCGGTGTGGGAATCGAACCCACGACCCTTCACGCAGAAGTAGCAGTTATGCTACTCATGCGCCAAGCGGTCGTCAAACGTCAAAGTAACTATAAAATATATGAAAAATGTATTAAAGCTCTATTGAATTAGTATATTCAATATTCATACTATTCTAACACGTGCATATATGCTAATAAAAACTTAATCTATACTAATATATAAAGCTGAAGAGTTTGTTTGTTTGTTTGAACGGGCTAATCTCAGGAACTACTAATTCGAATTAAAAAATTATTTTTTATTGAATGGATAATTTATCGAGGAAGGCTTTAGGCTACATAACATCACGCTGAGGCTAATAGGAGCGAAGAAATAATGGAAAAACAAATCAACGGGGACGAAGTCGCGAGCAACAGCTAGTCCTTTATAAAAGTATTGAAAGTACACAAGTACCCAGAAAGTAAGTGAAAAACAAAATCGAATCCATTGCCCTATTGTATTTAAAATTATCGTCAGCCATTAGGAACGTCGTCACGTATGAGAAGTTTAAGAACAGTATGTAGTCATGAATTGTTTTCTAAACTACAGCTACAAGCCCTGAATACTAAATTTATCGTAACTTTATACTGATATAACTTTTGTATGCTAAAGATGAATGACTGGAATACTGTGTTTTGTGTGGTGTTCTACAGTGTATCTCTTTGTTGACTGTTATAAGGAGATGTCCTAATACTTTGATGATTTAACGCGAAATATATTGTATTGCATAGTCGATTAAAATAATTGTTAAACTTGAAAAAGTTATGCGTCATATATTTTTTTACCCGACTGCCAAAGAGGGTAATGTTTTTCGAGTGTATGTATGTATGTATGTCTGTTCCTTTGTGACCTCCTGTAGCCTAAACAGCTTGATGGATTTTGATGTATGAGGTATCGTTAGATTTGTCTTGATTACGGGAGTGTCATAGGATACATTTTATCCTAAAAGTCCCACGGGATAAAGACATAATTACTCTTTTTTTAGTGTGCAGTCGGGTATTTTGTTTTTTTAATAATAATTACTTGTATTATATGGAAACACAGGTAAAAAATTGTGGGGAGGTTGGCTAAGCGTGGGTAGGTATACAGAAAAAGAATGGGCGGTAATTCTAAGGTACCTAACGCACGTTTTTTGTCGCACGGAGATTAACAATACCGATAATCGTTAACTTATTCCTTAATACAATAATAGGACATATTTTTTATTTGTTTCATAAAGAAAATAATATAATAAAACACGTTGTTGTTTTTTTTTTAAATTCACGGCTATTTTCTGTTATTCCAGAATGTTTATTCCTAGTGTTGTCCTTTATCAACGTATTACGTAGATACTAGACATGGCAACATCTCATGACTACAATAATGTAAGCTTGTCACGACTTGTCGCGGCCACATTCACAGCGTTGTACTTTTATATGACTCAGTAATTACTGTAAGACAGGAATGTTCATGCTAACTATCGGTAATCTTCTTTTATGTATATTCCTTCATTTATATAATTGTCTGTGTCTGGGTTCGTTATTATATTAGACTTTCTTGTCAGTTCTTTTCTGTAGAAAATGCCTTTCGAAGGGGTGGTAAATGTTTTGTAAATCAATGATATTTCAAGTGCTACTATATGTAGCCTAGTAGAATAAAGATATTTTGGACTTTAACTTTGAATTTGACAATCCGATAACTGTCCATTAAATATTAAATTTTTCTGTGTTTTTTTAATTTGGACCTGAATGTAAGCATTTAATGGTGCCTGCAGCTATATGACCATGAGCTAATAGGAAACGATAACAATTAGTATTAAAAGCGTTTTTCTTCCCTAATTTACAACTTAACTATACACGAACAATCTAGTTCTTGCTTTCGTTATTTTATTGATAAATATAAATAACGTACAGATCAAACTGTCGACTTAAATTATGTTATAACATTTGAAATAAACCTTTAATTAATTTGTCATCCAGCGAGTACTATTTTCCTCTTGTGTGTGACATCTCATTTCGTTGGCTGATCCCACGTCACCTGCGGCGACCGAAGGGCCTCCGACATACATAAGTTTGGAAATTATTTTATAAGTATATTCCACAAAGCGACGTCTAAGTTCTGCGTTTAACATGTATTTACCAAGTTCTACAAAGGTTATTAATATGTGGCCTTTTATTCTTTTTTTTTGACGTGACACGTCTTTAAATCGCGCCGAAACATACGGGTATAGTACGCGTCACGAATCTTTAGCGCTGAACGAAACCTGCGTAGAAGTCAAAAATAAGGTATCGAGGTAACGGCGCGGCGCGCGGGGCGCGTGATCGTCATGTGCGCGAGCGTTGATTGGTTGTCCCAGTCGTGTTGTCTTTCTCGCACCAATACGTCAATTAGGAGCGCCATTCTACCGATGCGCAGCTATTCTCGTCCAGCGATAAACATAAATGACGCGTACTATACCAGGTTTAAAAAATTGACCATAACGAAAAGGTCTATACCATCGTACCTTGATAATCAAGAAACTATTAGTCTTTGAAACAAAATTATATAGTCAGCTGTTAAAAAAGCGACAATATTGCTTTCATTTAAATCTTTTTATATTTTATAGTTATTTTAACATAGCTATCTAGTTCCACACTAAGCAGACCTTGTGTTAGAGCATCTAGATAACGTATAATACATATACTTTTTTTGGAAATACCTAGATGCAATAGCAACAGAATCAGGATAATACAAATGTAAAAAAAATATATTTTTCCGGTGTGGGGATCAGGTAGGCAGTTGGGTTAATCGACATTGATTACAATGATTGAATATAGACATAATTATTGACATGATTATTTATGAATTTAGATACATATTTTTTAAATATTATTATTATATTATTATCGCACTTATGTGCGATCGATAATATATGTAATGTAATATGCAATACTAAAATAGTTAATAATAATATTTTTACTAAAACATTCTGTATTCTATGTCCCTAATATCATTATTACGTATCCCTTTATATTATCGCATTAATAATCTGTACATCAGTTAGAATGGAACTGTATGTACATACTACTAAAATCATTCATACAGCATTTTGAGGTTTTTAAAACACTATTTTTAAACAATGTAAAACATTACCTTTTTAAACAAATAACAAGAAGACACTTAAAAAAGAGCAGCCATGTTTAAAAACAAGAATTTAATAATCAAACTCCGTAAAACATCGAGACATTTTATTAGCAAACTAAGAAAAACATTAACAAATTGCGTCACGAAGTTTAGCTTAGCGAAGTTAGCGAGTGCCGCTACAAATCTTAGTTCCTAACGTATTTATAGCATTGTAGATTTTTATTACTCGCGGTAACAAGCCGCAGTATATTTTGATTTTGTTTATTCTCCATGGACGGTGCGACACTCGGCCTGATTCCTAAATGTTTGGTTCTTTAAGTAATTTTGTTAGTGTAGATATAGTTCTTCTATATTAGTTAGATAATAGCTAAACGCGTTGCTAGCTTTTGGAATAGGGAAGACGAGGGTTAAATAAAAGCTAAACGAATAACTCATAGAAAGTCAGGTTACTTACCACTTACGAGATATTACCTACAATATAAAGTAATAAAATTTTAATTTTATAAGAGACAAGCCGTTGCTCGCGACATCGTCCCCGTCGATTACTTTTTCTATTATTTCTTCGCTTCTATTAGTCGCAGCGTGATGTTATGTAGCCTTAAGCCTTCCTAGATAAATTGTCTATTTAGTAAAAAAATAATTTTTCAATTCGGACCAGTAGTTCCTGAGATTGACGCGTTCAAACCAACAAACAAACAAACTCCTCAGCTTTATATATTGGTAATAATATAGATATAGATAATATGGTAGTTCGGATATCCAATGACAACTTAATAATAATATCATTGAATCAAATTGTATACAAATTTTAATTATATTATAAATGTGAAACTGTGTGAATGTACGAGTATGGACGTACCTACGTCATGCATACCTATGTTTTTACGAATATATAGCGGTCTGTTATCGCAGCACAAACAGTCTATTAGATGGATCTTACTGATTTTTGGCACACGTATTCAACCTTAGATTAAGACATAGCACACCTTGGTAACACAAGTAAGCATACCAGATCAAACAGCATAAAATATTTGTCTGAAAGCAGTAGGCTAGCAACACTTCAGAACATTTTCCCTTCCACACTACACTAGCCGCCATATATTGTGTTTGCGTATTAAAATTCAGCTCAGCCGCGCTTCAGAATTCATCTCTTTCCGAGTCTGGTCCATTGATCGGGTCGCCGGTGATAAATCACCGATATATAACGCCCCTGTGTCGTGAAATCGAATCCGTTAATGTGATGTGGTTTCTAGCTTTGGAAACTATGTGTTGCGTATAACGCTAGTTTTAAATAGTTTTTATTCAAGACTTGTAGTAACATGAAATATCTGATGATAAGGATTAAAATTTTGAACCTAAGGAAGCAGCCATAGGAAAGGGCTACGGAAATTTACATCCATGGTTCATACCGGGGTAGGTCTTTTATGCAGGAGACCGACTGGGTGGGTACCCCCACAGTGCCAGACATTCTACCGCCTGAACAGTGATGTGCGAATGTCACTGTGCTCCGGTCTGAAGGGCACTGTAGCCAGCGCGATTACTGGGCTAATAAGTCTTAACAGCTATTGATTAAAGTGGGGAGCGTCAATGTAAATGTCAATGCCCTGTGCAAAGTTCTGGGTAGCACTACATTGGTTATGGGCTGGTGTTTCTCTTACCATCAGGAGGGCGTCCAGCTCGGCTCACCACTTAATAATAAATAAATAATGAATATGACGTTTCTCTGATACTAATATTGACTAGAATTGATATTTAAAATTTAAAAACGTCAATGCAGTAATATTAAGTTTTCTGTGCAATCACATTTCTTTCTGGTTTTAATGATTCATAAAATAAGTTTTGTCTTAAATAACTATTTATAAAAATTTGTTTATCACAGTCTGACTCCACTAACAAAAAACTATAATATTTAGTTCTTACTTATTCTATTGAATGGTAGTGAATGTTTTATAGGAGGACTAACAAATAAATCTAAATAGCCTAACCTAATACTTCTCAAAAAATGATCAAATTGAAATTTATGAGTTGCTTACATATGCACTATCTTATAGCTATTCTAACATTTTCCCTATACTAATGATAGAAATTAAATTTCGGAAGAACACTATTTATGTGTAGCTAATACTGGCACTCTTCCAAAGGGAAATTCTGAACACGATCGATATAAAGCGTATTTTCATAAGATATACAAATAATGGATGTTATAGAGAAAACCGTCTTTATATGTACTTTCGGATGTTATAACAAAATGATAAGTTAAAGCTTTCCTTATCCATATTAATATTATAAATGCGAAAGTATCTCTGTCAGTCTGTCTGTCCTTTCATCACTATTATTAGAACGAAATTTGGTACACAGATGGTCTAGAGCCTGAGAAAGAACATAGGCTACTTTTTAACTGGAAAAGGGGTTAAAAGGGGGGCAGTGGGGGGGCGAAGTTTATATAAAAGTCCTCGCGGACGGAGTCGCGGGCAGCAGCAAGTAATGAAATATTGCACCATTGGTATGTAAAATTTGTACGGATCCCTGTTGCTAGCCGGAATTGGGTCAGTTCACTAAATAACGAGATGGTCACTAACCACTAAATAAATACCATTATCCCTCGCATCGTACTCATTCAAATTAAAATCCATCTAAATACATCTGTATATGTGCCTCTTTCTCTAAATCTGTAGTAGTAGTAGTAATCTTTTAATCGTATAGAAATGTTTTTTTTTATATTGACATGAATGGAGCCTTTGACGAACTAATCAACTCCGAAACCATTTTATATCTTACTAACCAGAAATAAACTCGTGTCACACCCATCTATATAGGTACAACATACTCCAAGGATGACTTAGTAAATATTTAAAACAACTTTGCGACCTTTGCTCGGGGCGTTCCTTATAATGCGGTAAGCGTTTGAAAATCAGGACACAGATCTGTCCAAATAATTTCGAGGTTTGGGAAAACATTTTCGCTTTGGATTCAGGCTAAAAGTGCCATCGCCGATAATAGTCTATCGGACGATCACGCCGCTCGTGGAATATTAATAACCCAGTCCTCAATCCCTTAAGAAATCCCTTGGAAAAGAAAACATCCAAGAATAAGGTCTGCTTGGATAATTTGATGATAAAACTTGGAATTCGGTTGTTGATTCTGAAATATCTGTGTAGTTGCATTATCCATATTTAAATTTCAGATGTAGTTTTCAAAAGATTAATGAATCTTTTTAACTAGCTTTACTTTTAACAGTAGAAAGATCGCATTCTTTTCATCGCATTTTGAGTCAAGACTCTCCATTAACATTCTAATATAACTAAATAATAAAAAATAGCCATTATTAAAGAAAACATAACAAACAAGTTTACTATAAATAGATTAATTTTTAAATGAATTTTCATGAACGCGACACATTTTTGATCCCTGGATACTGGTTATAATTTATAGCATTATTTTTCTTTGTCTCACAAAAATGCCCACAATTTATTTGGAAACGCAATAGAATAATCAAATGATACTTTTGAAAGCCAAATTTCCCGAGAGCCTATTTAATGTAATTCTTTTATATCGTTGGAGGCTTCAATATGCGGATTTATGTAGTTTAAAGTCGTCGTTCATGCGTGTTTTATTTGTTGAATTATTGTTCAGAATGTCAGAATGATCTGGGGTTTTGAGAGTCGAAATGGTATCTTAACGTTGACAATTGTTCAATAAATAGGAATATTGAGGGTTTTTTGTTTTTATGTAATTTTTTTGCTGTTGATTGCTCATAGTTTGGTATGTTATTGTTATATACATTTTGCTAAGGTAATATTATAAAACCACAAATAATATTGCTTTTTTTTTTAATAAGCTCAATGGTCTCAGAGATTACTACAGGTCATAACAATTGCATCACTTACAACATATTTAAAGAATACACTCCGTATTGTTTTTGTTAAAAACTAACTTATAAGTAGTGAGCGATGATCAATCAAGCTTCATTATTTTTCACTAAAAGCCAAATCAAAAAATGGATACCAATTAAAAATAATTAAGTTTATTTCAATGCCCGGATTTTCATATATAAATTTCACCTACAACCTTAAACTTCGTCTCTTTATAATGGTAGTATCACAAAAACTTCACGTTAGACTACCACTTTGTAGCACCGTCGACAGTCAGGATTACCAAACATAATCGCACGTAATCTTCTCAAGTATGCAATCACAGCATTAACATCGCATCCTAATGTTATATATCAAGGCAAATGGACTATGGGTTTCCCGCTATCAATACAGTAATGGCTATCATTGACAGAGCTAATATCCGCTATCAATTAATTGCCTAGATGAATGTTTGAGTACACTATCATCAATTCGAATTGCATTATTGGTTATGCTTGTATTAAGCCAGGTCTTAACGTAACAGTTTTCGGTTTAGAGGTTGTAGTAAGCGGATTATTACTTGACTAGCTGTGTTCTGCGGATTCGTTTAGGTTAAAATCCGAACATATTTTTGTATTAAAATAATTATTAGATTGGCTTAGTAGTTACAAAGTGTTCCGTCTACGTCTCCGACAGACAAACTTAGAAACCTTGCTCTTTATAGTACGAGTAATCAGTAATATAAGATATAGAAGCATCTCAGGGTTGGGTAATAATAATAAATAGTTTGTAATTTAGAGATCACAAGGGATTGGATTTCGGATTTCTGTAGGCAAAGTTTTCGTCCGCCTAGGGACGTTTCGTTGCGAGTTTAACCAAAAAAACGTTAAATACTTATTACACTGACTTTTTAATTCTCGAACGCTTTTAGCTATATCTTAAACACATATTTTAATATTTACCTCTGGTATTATATTGCTAAAATAATTAAATACATGTTTGTATAATGCAGATCAATTAAAATGTTAACTACAATTTTAACTTAAAGATATAAAATGAGCAACATAGTATTCACTAACACAAGCTCACTAAACACGTCTAGTCTATACCATTATATTCATAGCTTTCTTATATCTAAAGCCGCAGACGACTTTTTAATATAACGCCTGGCACAAAAGATCAATTGTTGTATTATCGTGAAGATACAAGTGATAAATGAGGCAGGGAATTGGTTCCGTCTTCGCTTCTAGGATTGGTACGTGTACTTCATTAGACGCAATATTTTCCCCTTTAGAAACTTCATGTTACATTTACAGCTTCATATTTTCGCGTGCCATATTAAATTTTATTACTTTTTCCGCTACGTCGGAGTGAAATATCATTCCTCATTTTATTATAGAATCGGAAGACGTAGGGCCAATGTAAATGTGTCGTATGTCTTAGGGCTGATTACTAATTACAAAGATTTTAAAAGTTATTTTTAATTTTATGATTCAAAATTGACATTATATACTTTTAAATTCTGCAATGTCTAAAACATTCTTTCTCCCACAAACAATTGAATTAATTATATTTGAAACGAACATCACGCATATTATATTAAACATTCCTGTTATTCTAATATAACTATTTTTAGTAAACCTTTCTGACTAGCACAGCCATAGAACGCTACCCAATATCACGAAAAGGTTTAAGCCGCTAGTTTAGTACTACACATCGTTATGTAAATCTAAGAGCTAACTGATCTCAGCTTTTCACTGGTCCCGAGGCACAATGAAGCCAAATCCTTCGTCAGTCGGACAGGGAAGTTCTTATCCGACGAGATACACATATACCCGCTTTCCATATAAATTGCCCGTGGCCTCTAATATGGATCGCGAAGGAGACTATGGCTCGCGTGGGAACGCTACTGAAGCTTTATTAGGCCAGTGCTGTAAATATTATGGGTACAACTTTTATTTTGCTTAGGTTTACGAGGGTGAATGTAAGAGCTCTGTTTTAACTTTATGAGCGGCTCTGTAATGAATACTAAACGAAATTGCAGTGATTGATTCCATTTGCTTCAGGCATTTTAAACGGCGTGTAATAGAAAATTGTACTCTTATTTTTTATGGCATGGCGAGCAGGAGGTTTGTTTGATGGTACGTACCATCTCATCCCATGAATAGTCACAAAGCTAAGTGCCTCACGATTGCGTTGCCTAACGCTTAAATAGGAGAAATAGGAAGAATTTGTGGCAAAAGGGAAAACATTATTGGACAAAGGAGCCTCAACTCACACTTATCCAACTTAACGCGGAGTCTGTGGTAGAGTAGCAGCATCACAATTCACAATCAACCAAACAATAAAAAACTAAATTTATTTTTTATTATTATTGTAGTGCCCAAAAGGCTAGCTTAAGCTGCTTGTAAAGTTATGCTTATTTTAAGTAGCTAACTGATCTAGTTTATAAAATAAAATCTTAATTAACATCAACAGTCTAAACATTTCGGCATGAAATTAAACTATAGGTACCTAGTAATCGATTGTACAAATCTTGGGGGAACTCGAATAAGTTTAAAGCTCAATTATTAAGTTATGGTTATGGGCTCGCGTGTCTCTTACCATCAGGAGGGCTACAGCTCGTCTCACCACTTCATAGAATAAAAAAAAAAATTTAGTAATCTCTTTTGTGATACTTTATTAATTCGATATAAGATGTTATTTATCGTATGAAAAGCTTATACAGATGTTATCATACTTACACTGGTATATAAGGACTTGATGATACCGTTTATTTTGAGTATATCTGTCAGATTAAAGAAGAAAGACGTGGATTATACTCGTAAAATCTATAAAGTAACAGTTATACTTTTACTAACAGTCAAGTCTTGAGGTGATCAATCCATCATCTTAGTAATTAATATGCCAGATGTGAGATTATTGCCGGAATACTGAAACGCGACTTAAATTTAAGTACAACTTAAACCGGTCCGATTTGACAGTTTGCCATACAATTCTGTTAAAATTACGAGACTTAAGACGTGCTTAACTTTAATTTGCGTATGAGTATTTGGCCGTATATATTGTTTAATCTATCGGTTTTACAATTAATGGACAGCTTTCCCTTACATAGTTACTTTTAAGTATTTCGTAAACCACGTCCATCTGCCAAAGACAAGCAAGAATGATTAATAGTCTCGACGCAGCAATGAATTTTTAGCCGCGGCATTAAAAAATTACACATAAACCGTCAGTTCCGTCAAAGGCCACTTTATTTCAGTCACGCTCTGGCTTGTTAATGAAAATAATAGAACAGAAACGTCTACCAGGGAACTAAATTTCCGGAACGTGCCACGGTTTCAAATCAGTCCACTGATTGAAAGGTTACATTTTGCTAATATATCCGATTATAATGACAATAATGGAATAATCTTTCTACGGTTATAGCGGGGTCCTTTGAAAATGCCCTGAGGGTTGGAGCTTGATTCTGTAATGTTGACTAATTCCTCAAGTGTATTACGTTGTTAAGATTTTATATTGTATTTACCAAGTCATGGGTACATAAAATGGAAGCTTATATTAAAAGTAACAGCTACATAAGGCACATAAGTTTAACTTTTCAAAGTAAAAGTCAAACGCACCTCAATTCATCGGAACTACATATTACAAGATTCTTGGTATTGGTAAATAATTAGGTACCATTGTTTCGAAAAGTAGTACCGCTTATTAAACTATTACTACAAAAAATATTACTTCTATTTCTATTTAATTGCTCTATAGTCTGGTCAATTTAGACCAAAAAATGAGAGAGAAGTTACATCAAGTCCCAACAAGCTGAATTTCAGTGAAACGGTTCAAAACATAATTATAAACAATGTCGATGTTGATACATTTTTGATAGAAAAACTTATGATCCACAAGTCTGTCTGAGGTGCTTTTATGTTAAAACTTACCGTTTTGCTGAAAATAGCGAAAATCTCATTTTTTTTACCTTTAACCCTGAATAAAAATTTTTCCTTACAGGGGAATGATGGGGAACTTTTAGACATCATTGTTGCAAGAAATTCAGCTTGTTGGGACTTTTTGCAACTTCTTCAAATTCAAATGTCTAAATTGACTAAACGGACTATACTAGTGTACGATATATTGCTAACTACATCTATTTTATAGAGAATCTACGTATATTTTGAGTGAAACCGCAAATCCCCAAGCTTCTTTCAGACGAGCCCTTAATTATGGACAGTTTGAGTCTAATTGGTGCGGTTAAGTTAGCTTATTGTTTGCTCACGAGACGGGTCTGTCCGGCCGGAATTCCTACGTTGTAATCGAATTGTTTCCGTATTGAAAGGGACTCGGTCTTCCAATCTTTTGAACTATTATAAATGAGAAGGTATTAATTTCTTTGAATTGAGTTTAAAGTAACATAAGGTTGTAGAGCGATGTGGTTAGGTGGAGTTACGATGGCTCGATGGTGATACTATCCTTTTTCTAATGACTCATGAGAGATGCCATTCATTTGGTAGGAGAACCGATGGTAAGGCCTTTTTGGCCTACTTTATATATATGACAAAGGAGGGAAGAAGGGGAAAAATGGAATACAGCGACGTGACTATGGCAACCATTTCTTTTTAAAAAAGTAAAAGTTTATTTATTAGAAAGAAATTTTAAAATTTAATACGTAAGAATAGAATTGTCTCCTAACTCCTTGTTATTTAGTTTTGATAATTTTATTTCGTATTGTATTCTTTCTTGGGTATTCATATTATCCATTAAATATTATCTGTATTCATATGGCTAGTTCTAATGTTCTATTCTCTGTAGTCCGTCTGAGGCGAATAAAGGTCTCAAAGAAATGTCACTGTCACTAAATAGAAACTTTTTGTTCGGCAGAATTCGAGCAACCCGTCATATATCTATGTAATTGCTTTGCGAAATATTGTTTGGGTTCACGCAAAATATTCTGGATTCATCTATTTTGACATGAAACTTGTTTAGTATTCGATTTCATCGCAATAGAGTACAATCTACTATGAAAGTATGTAAACATCAGTATTTAAAAAGATAATGTCATTGCTCAGTAGGAAAATTCATTATATCAAGTAATACTAGTTTTGTAGATCAAATTTCACGGAGTTAAACAAACTATTGAAATTGCATAAATAAAATTTCCAAAATCGAAACATTTTGAATTTTTTCCAAACATGTTTCATAGATGATTAAAAAAAAAGTATATTTCGGTACCATAGTTTCATAGGAAAACCAAATATATCAACTTACACTAGTTTTCTATTCCGTATTCCGTCGTGTTGCGGCCAATAAAGGTCCCAGAGAAAGGGCGCTGTCACTAAATATCAACTTCTTTTTGTTGGGGCGAGTTCGCGCAGCCCGTCATATATCTACGTAATTGCTCTGCGAAATATTGTTTTCGTATTGAGATTGGGTTGGCTACGGATACAATATTGCGGCGGCCTGAACTCTAGGGCTTACTTTTGTCAATTATACTATGCATAACATATTTACGATAAAATATTATTTTTTATTTTTGCCGCTCCTATACTGTATCCTTTATTCTTCTGTCTGGATGATAAATGTACAATATGCTTATAGTCTTGATATATGTATCTATTAATAGAATTATAGGTTTAGGAAAATTATTACATACTAACCTCTAATTAGACTGGTTATATCATCATTTGTAGTCACATAGCTAAAGTCTGCAAAACGCAGTTTTATTTCAATATTAATATGGCCAATTAAACAACCATTCCATTACTATACTTAAATAAACTCTAACATATTCCATACAATTTTAAATATGATATACTACAATAAGCAAGTGTTATTTTTCATGGAGGATGGGTGTAGGATATCTCAAAGCAAACAGAAGACTAACAAAAGCTTGCGGTTGGTGGTGTTTGTTCAGAAAACAATCGAGGGTGAATAAAATCTCGCGACGTACATGTAAATGCGGTGTCGACATTACAAGCTGTACGTCTGGTAAAACGATTACAAGACCCGTATTCGGGTTTGGAATTCGGTACCCTTTCGTGTAGCGTCTTTGGAAATATTTGATATATATTGTGTGTAGGAGACCCAAAAAGTATATTAGCATTAGGCTATAGAAAGAAATAAGTTAGTTGTCTGGTTGCTTAGTTATCTTTAGGTAACATATATATTAAATGCTACATGTGTTTATCTTAATAATAAGGAATATTTCTTTAATTATAAGGATGCTTCTTATGCAAAGAAATATATCTTATCGTAAAGCAAGTATCTTTACGTAAAGCAAGGTCAGACAAGCGAAGTTCCCTATATTATATGTAAACTATTAGCAAGGAACCTTCCACGAAATTTAGTATTAGACATTCTAACCCCATTTCAATGGAAATACGTTCCACGAAATTACTGTATTAGACGAACAATATTTAAATCTATAACACATATTCATGAAAACCCTAATCTCCAAACCTCGTTCACGTCACGTCTGCAAATGAGAGGCCTTTCAAACTAAAACTACAATAGGCCATGGCGGAGAAAATATTTCATACGAAAATAGTGTTTAAACAGAGGGACTATATGTGAGTTTTACGTACACGTTTTTTGCCTGTGTTTATTTCGCGCACCCTTTCAGTGCTTCGCTCGTTACGTTACATCATTGAAACGCTAAGGGCCTGTGGCTGTAGATTTTGAACAAAAAGGAGTTTTGAAAGTCGACATGACGAAACATCAGCTTGTTCTTTATGGCTGGGCGGGGCGAGTGATGCTTTGTTCCGCGCGGTGCGGTAACGATTCCGCTTGCATGAGTAATTCATAATAAAACGTGTTTACCGAGTGCGTCGACGCTCACTGGAGCTGTTGGCGAAACGTCAACAGCTGTCAAGCTACACAGTATACATACAATATTAGAAGTGGCACAGTCTCAACTGTAGTGTTGCTAGCACTATATATCTATAATAATAACTTAACATAACTTAAAGTGTGTTTAGTAAACTACATTAGGTATAAAGAGTAATATTTATATAATCAATTTTTTATAGCATTATTTATTTGTCCCTTGATTGTTCTCCACTAATTTCAGCAGCTCTAGATTACTAGCTAACTTTTTTGATATTGTTTTCGGTAATTGTAAACAAAACAATTCGCAAGAAGAGCTTTGTGACCTATTATTTTATTTATCCGTATAAAAATGACTTAAATATTTTGTATAACGATTATTGAACAGAACGCTTTGCCTAATTGGCACTTCAACTTTATACAAATTCCACAAGTACTCTAAACATTTCGAAATAAAACTGCCAACTTTTTTTACAACGTTCAAAACGTCGCAATCATCAAACCCGCCCTCGAACATCAGCAGAGTACATTTAAATGAATAAAACTATAATTAAAACGGGCCTTGACCGAAGTAAACCCAATTACGCTTTACTCTGAAACATTCCACGTTACCCCGATACGTTTTTAGATATTAAAAGCCAGCAGAAATGAACTTTAAAACATACATCAATAGGATGATACTCCTCTGTTCGTCGGCTGTATTTTTTCGTTTTACATCACAGGTACATTCACGTAGAAAACCTCTGAAACCTGATCGAATTATTGGCAGAGATTTGTGCTCGACTGTACTTAGGTCTCAGGTCGCTTAGGTGGAATGACGTAAATGTAAATTGAATTTGATTTTCTTAGACTTTATTGGCTTTATTCTAAGCGTTTTTGTCTGGCTATGAACATTTTATTACAAATTGAATAAAACTTAGATAAAGACTTAAATTACATCATACTGTTATTATTACGGAGCGAGGTATTTTGTTCGTATTTTTACTTTATTTATAAGTTTTCTATAACGTCTATTAAAATATATTTTCTGTGTATAAACTTAAGCGCCTTAAGCTCGAAAAATAGGCTCAGATTATGTACTTAATAGAGCAATTGATTTTTATATTATATTAACCTTGTTTACCTTCCTCAGTAACCTTGTCTTATCTTAATATATTTTTAGTTTATAAGTAATAATTGAATATCATTAAAACTAGCTAGATCTGGTGTAAAAGGTTTCGATCGTCTCTCACACAGAGTATTTAAACCAAGCTAAGGCGATCATCGCTACTTGTATCTGTTAAGGCGATGTTGTTAATAAAGTTAATAAAGATTGTTACTAATTACTATATTACTATTAGTATTAGTAAAACACCTTTTTTGTGAAGGAACTTATATTACTGTGCTCTTTCGGCTTAATCTTAAAATATATGAATTACGTGTCACGTTGTTTATCCGCGATTGACTCCTAAACTAATGAACATTATTTGTCCCACCTTTTAGACGAACGGTATTTGGAACCAATTCTGCAATTTCTAGATTTTGCAAACTTATGAATAGATTCAATGATATCGATATTGTATGTGATTCGCCCAGTACGTTCAAGAAAAAAGTATCGTCTTCGTTAATATTGTTGCAACCTTATATAGACATTAAATTTGTGCAGTTTGATCGACTTAAAGTATAGGATAGCTTTCATCTCAATTTATTACATGCATGATATATCGGAGCGAAGCCGGGGCGGATTGCTCGTACTCCTGTAGAAACTTAACAAACAAATGACTTCTATGAACTTCCTAAGATAAATATCAATACATAATACCGTAAGTGCGTAATATAACGACAATTGCCTTATTATTCGTCGATGGCGCAACCGAGCTGGCCCGCCTCCAAAACCTTTGTAATACATCCTCCGATATTCTAGCAGTTTGCTCGTCAATTTTTGATAGTGAACTTGAACAAATAAACTGGGTTTTTACGTTATGGAAATGTGTGACGTAATATTTTAGTAGTACGTTTATTGAAAAAATAGCTCGCATATGTACAAGGCCAATCTATATTAATTTCGTAAACTTGTGATAACACAGGGGCTAATATTTAGAAGAAATAGAGAAATTTAGGAATTGTTTTTCTTCGTTTTAAGTTTCAAAGGCGACTAAAAAAGTATATAATACATAAAAAAGTAGTGACGAGATAACATAATTATAAAATAATTTGCCTTGCCTTTTATATGTATAATCTATACTAATATTATAAAGAAGTAAAGTTTGTGTGTTTGTTAAGTGGTAAGGGATCTCGGGATCTACTGAACCGGTTTTAGAAATTCTTTCACCAATAGAAAGCTACATTATTGCTGAATGTTATAGGCTATATAGAAAACCGAAAAAGATAATTAACATTATGCCTAACGAAGTGGGCACGGGTCAGCTAGTATTTAATATTTTGAAGGTTTAACTTGCCATTTATATGTGTTATATTTTCAGTTTCTAACGCGATATTATTACCGAATCATTGCCGTACAACGACGTACGTTTTAGAACCCAATAATCGAGTAGCTTATTTCGTTACGTAATAGAAACCATAGAAAGAGACTCCCAACAATCATAATATCTCAACAAAATAAGCGTTGTAGTTGGTTGGAACTCTAAATCAACCCAAGTCGATATAATATCCATTCTTCAAAGTATTAGCTCGCTTAACAAAAAGCTACAAGCCTATCTCGGCGCCGCAGCTGGTTAAGAGACCCGGATCAATGCGGATAAAAATACTGTTCCCTACACCCTTTGTAAATCTTTGGATTTTGTAATAATACTGATAATTCCGTAACGCAACACGCAGTACCGTATTGGGAGTTTTAATGTCGGTTAAGCTTGTGTTCGGTACACGGTAATGGTTCTTTGGTAATACAGAAGAAGTTTCGTTATGCTTAGACGATTTAAAAGCATGATGCAGCTTAGTTAATTAAGATATACGTATTAGGGTGGTAGGTATTACTATGCCTTGACGTTTGACTTTGATTTTTAACTTGACTTTGACTTCGACTTTGACACTGGCAATGTTACTAAATATATAATTTTTGATTTTAATTTGGATTTGGCTTAAGGTGAAAATTTCAAGACAAACATGATGACCAATCATTATAAGATCCCATACTGGTTCTTATAAAAATAATATAAATGAAATAATCTTGAAACAGTTCTACAGAAATTGCTACAAAAATCCTATTAAAAGCAATCCACGGATCAAAACGAGGAATATGGATTTTCACACCGGCGTAACATCGACCATAGACTCTTCATTCCATGAAGGTTTGAATTCTTTGAGTTTTTAACGCCCCGGGTACTGAAAGCTTGTTTACAGCGAGAGGTACGGTCAGCAAATAATATGTAACGTTATCACTGAATAAATTTTATTAATAATATCAACATCTTTTCTTTTTGCTTTAATTTTAGATTAAAAATATCTAAAACAGTTTATTCATTAGTAATCAAAATAATAACAAAACTGAAGGTTACCTAGAATTAGAATCGAATTTTCTTCAATGGATATAATTTAACCAATGTCGTGATTTTAAAAATGAAATCGATTATTAATAAGTAAGGTCAGCCCATATAAATCATTAAAGAAGTATCAAAGGCTTTATTTGCTGACGGTACAGGGAGTCCAACCAGACTGTTGTGGTTTTAGGCGCCAACGTTTGACAGGGCATTTTGATTTCACTGCCAGATATCTAGTCGCATTCGTGCTTTTGATTGCCCTTCTTGTGTAGCGAAATGTATTTAGCGTATGTTTGTTTATGGTGTATCAGCTATTTTGGTATGTCAATTCGCAGTTTGCTATAGAGATTTTAGAATTTTCGACTAAGGATAATTTTAAGGATAAGGCCCGTAAATTTAAGTACATTACCGTCAGTCAATTATAGATTGTTTATATGAACAACTATTAACTTTTCATGCCTGCCTTCTGCCTACCAAAAATACGCCATCAAGGCCGGAATTTCAAATGCTATGAGCATTTTTGATGAAGTTATAACACAAAAACATCTACCTATTCCTAAAATCGAAAATTATTATGTATGGGAACATTTTAATACTTTGTAATACATCCTATGTGGGTAGTCCTTTTAGTGGTATCCTTTTGTGGTAGTCCGTCATAAAAGAGTCACGAGAGTAACTGTTATTCTTATTCCATTGTATTAATCAGTACTCGTAGAAGTCCGACATAACCTACGGTCTTTTTTCATAACCACGGGAACGTTATTAAAATTTCATCAGTAAAATGCCTTCAAAAGCGAAAACTAATTAATAATTAAAAAATATAATATTATTAAAGTAATTTATAAGGTATTGAGTTGGCTTTTGCGGTTTCAAATGAAATCGATAAATCCAATTCGCGTTTCCTTTTGATATATTTATTAAATATAATTGAAATCGTTACTCATTTCCGAGTAGAAATCTTATGAATGGAAGCTGTTTCAGGATTCAATTTATCTATTTTTTGTTATGAAATGACTTTACAATTTTTTTATTTCACGTTTCGACGAAAAGAGTATCGGATGTTTTGCATATAAATAGGTTAAACAAGGCTGTTCCGTACGTCGAATAAAATGCAATTTTTAAAGAATTCCACAAAAATTGTGAAGCAATGTCACTGTTAATTAAAATATGTAATTTGATTTAACAATATTCCATATGGTATAAATCAGCAGTTACAAAGAAAGTTAAATTTAAAAAAAATGATAAAAGAACGGCATATGTTTTTTTCACAACTTACAAAAAATGTATATATTAAACTATGTACTTTTATTTCAATAATTATAATTGCCTTTCGTCAAGTCACCAGATTTATTGGTCATTCCTACCCTTGATTCGAAAGAAGGTTATTCCATACTTTTACCGTGTACTAACAAAACACAATCTACAAAAAGTAGCCACTTTATTTGATCATATTAGCGCCCGATTCGATTGCGAAAGTTAATGTACAGTACATTAATCCCTTGCCAAATAAATCAGTAAGTAATCGTAACAGAATTTGAAGGTATCAAATCAAGCGCTGTGGCAGCCATTACTGAAATGGACCCAATACGAAACCAATTATCTCTTCGATAAATTTCCCCTGTCCTCGTGTAGGACACGGCCAGAATATACAATGTACCGTTTTGTCGCTTGTGTAACGTTTGATTTCGCTTGTGGCTTGCTGCCAGTACTTAAAGTGATTATTGAGGCATTTTTCTAGTATAAAAAGTGGATGATTTTCTTAGTATGTAGGTATACGTGTTCCGCGTTGATTTACTCTTAATAAAAATAAATCTTAAACGAAATTATACATATAAGTAAAATAAATAATAGTATTTGACGTGTCTATTAGTAATAGTTAAAACCCTTTTTCAATTTTTAAAGTACGTAGTAGATATTATAGTAGTAGTAATGATGGTAAAAAGTAAGTTTTTGAAACATATGATGCGATTATTACGATTGATTGCGATTGACCAGTATAAAGCCGTATTATTTGATTCGCATAGGCGGGATTAGGAATACGAATAGAGTCTCGGAATAGAGTTAGTTCAAATATATTTTTACAATATATATAAATTACGTGTCACTTCGTCTGTTCGCGATTGTACTAAATTACTTTTAAATCATGCAGTTTGATCCAAATTAAAAGATAGGATAGCTTATATTATAATATATGCTAGCGGAGCCGGGGCGGGTCGCTAGTATATTTATATATACAATACACATTATATTAAAGCAGTAAATAATAAGACAGTTTATCACAAAATCGTGGCTATAAAACGTCGTCCGTTTACGAGTTTAAAATTATATATCGCCGTAGACCACGAAATATTACTACGGATCCGATGCAAACTGTCAATTCCTTTGATCGATGTTGCTAGCGGCGAAAATGCACGGTCATCGATTTTACTTTTTATTATATGGCGAACTACAAAAAATATTTTTACTATGTGACAGGTTCATATCGGATTTTTTGGATCTGGTAACATAGTTAGTTTAACAAAATGAAATATTTGGATTTTTTTGCGATTTCAATTAATTGCTGGATATTTTCTATTTCAATTCGTATATAATATCTCAATTAATACAGTTTAAAACAGTGATAAGATATATTTAAACGTTATGCAATCCTACCCTATTAATATATTTTTTTTCTCTATAACCTGCATAGCATCTGTCACTATGTGACATTTAACTATTGATTTCACTATTTCATATGTTATTCTTAGTTAGGCACAAGGAGCGGTCCACTGACCACCCATACTGTTAAGAAAAACGAGATTGAAGACGCTGTTTCTTTTCAGCCTTGAATGAATCAGTCAATTTTGCAGTCTTGGCGTTTTTTTTATAATTTTTGTTGGTACTTGTTTCATGGTGTTGAACTTCCCTAATAAAAATAATTACAGAAACAGTCAAAGTAGAAATATGGTGTGGCTGTGTGATAAGAACGGTGGTAATTTTAATGTGAAATATTATATTTACACATCGACTAAATAATATTAAATGTCCATACATGACTCTTTAACCATCCCATACCTTAGCCATTTAGTCGGAAAAGTTGTGATTTCCGACTAGATTTTTATGGATCACCAAATACACTAACGAATATCAGAACAGTGAACCATTTAGGAGCTAAGTCGTTCCGACAAAACCTTTCTTCTCCTCACTTTATCATCGCCTACAAACATCCAATTGGTTAATTAAATTGCAACGAATACATTATTATTTAAATTTCGATCTTTATTTCATTCGAGTTGTATATAAAATTAATCATATGTCATACCCTATAGTAAATTATATATTATAGTTGATACTAGCCACCCAACCTGGCTTTCTTGGCACGTATTATACAAATACTTCTGCTTGAATTACTCTATCCATTAAATAACTGCCTGAGAATAGGTTCCGTAGTTTTAAAGATCTAAGCCTATAAATCCCTATATGTTTAACAATATATAGTATAATTCTATAGCAACAGTGAATACTAGGGTTTACCGGGGGGAGGTCTTTTTCGCAGGAGACCGATTGTGTGGGTACAGACAATCAATCGCCTGATCAGTGATGTGCAAATTTCACTGTGCTCCTGTCCTGTCTGAAGGGCTCTGCAGCCAGCGTGATTACTGGGCTAATGCGTCTTAACATCTCATGACTCAAAGTGGGGAGCGTCGATGTAGTGCATCCGTGCCCGGCGCAGTTCTGGGTAGCACTACATTGGTAATGGGCTGGCGTTTGTCTTACCATCAGGAGGGCGTCCAGCTCGTCTCACCACTTCATAGAATAAAAAAAAGCGAAGAACAAGCGACTATAAATGAATGAACGAAATACAATAATTCCATACATTACGTTCTTAATTTGACTTTATTTGATTCCCAAAAACATGTCCCAATTAAAGTTCCTCTAGAGATCGTTTTATCGATGATTTTATATCGCAATTTGTAGCTTGTTCAAGCTCACTGAACCGCAGGTCACATAATTTATTACTGTTATGAACATTAAGCCAATTATAACCGATTTAATGTTAATTGTTGGACAATACAATATTTATGCTTCATGCAAACAAATAGTGAATTGCTCTAACATTCTAGCTTTAGCTTGTTTTATTTGTGACTCGCATTGTGGCGTCCATTTTGTATAATCGAAATTCGAACATTGGGAATTTAAAACCTCGTGACAGGAGGTTAATGATATCATTTGTTATTGTCAAAATAAAGAAGATTTTAGAATTGATTTTATTGTTAAGAAGCTTTATTTATATAGTTGTACCTTTAAATAAAGAAAAATTATTAGGCTAATTTTTCAATCAATTATTTCGGCCAGTCGACTCAGTATCATATATATTAGTATAATTAAATTAAAAAATATGGGCGATGTAAAACAATATTTTATGGATAAATATTGGCTACTTATATTGATCAATTTACCAGGTCCAGAAATAATAAAAAAAAACTGTTAAATTTTTGTGTAACAAATACATTTGTATAAAAAATATTATAAATCGAAACATCTTTCAATTAAAACTCCTTACTTAAAGGAAAAAACGCCGACATTTTTCCAAGTTTTCCCTCGAAAAAGAACTTTTGGGCTACATAATAATAACCTTGCGAACGCCAACTCAATAGTCTCGAATAAAATGGCCATCATACACAGACGGGACACAATAATTATATCGGACCTTTTGCCGCCAGCCATAATCTTTACCATAAAAATATTTGTATACAATCTTGCTGTTGCTACAATTTTCATAAGCTATCTTTACTTATATTATGAATGTGATATTCGGAAGAGGGGAATATTTTAATGTTTGTTCTGCTAGCAGGAATGTGGAAAATATTAGTGATAGGATGCCGTGGGAAATGGTATGGAACGCAAAGGTTCTCTCATAGTTGAGGATCTTGGACCTCTTTTTTCCTTTTTGAACGTTTTCTCGTCATCCTCTTCGATATTTCGCTTAATGTTACATTTAAGAATAAGAAGTTCACTGATAGTTTCATCTGGTCTGATCATCTTCTTGGGGTGATGTTTCTTACCCTTTATATTACCAGCTATGATCAGTATTTCTAGACTATCGACTTATGCAATGCCAAACACTAAACATTGGATTTGACTAAAATTTTCCATACAGTTAGCTAAGACTCTGGAATTACATTTTTATCTCAGGATTCGTATACTAGTTTCGGTGCACCTGTAATATAATCGTAATAATTCGTATAGACACAAATAATTCAAACTCTTTGATTTAAAAGAAAAGCAATATGCTGAAAAGGACAAGGTTTTGCTTCAAAGCATAAACCGCCGGTTAAAACTAGTAAAGCAATAAAGTTGCCTTTTATAAAGATATTACACGTACAACACACACAGTAAACGAATAAAGCGGTTAAATTGGATCTAACTATGTTAAGTTCTGTCGCGTTTGATATAACTAAATTATTTGCTGTCGTGTGGTGTAAGCAGTTGAGTCGAATGTATAATCTGCTTTGGTGATAACGACATTATTTGACTTTCATTGCTACTTTATTAACTATAATATAACTTAATAGTCTTAATACCTGTGAAACATGATTCTGATTTAATTTGGCTTTTATTAGTAACAGAAGTTCTAATCATTGGCTAACGACCAATCTATTTCATTGAAACAATAAATTACATGCTATAATCGAAGGTGACAATATTAAGATATAAGTATGTCCTGATCATAATTAAATTATTTTGGCTTCGCCTTACGTTTGTTACTACGATACAATATATTATTGTTATTATATTATTAGATTAAATAACACTGAAATAGAATTTTTGATTTAATACAAATCATTGCATTCCCTTAACATACCTCAGACCAAAGCATTTAATTACACCGACATTCCATGCGTAGTCTGTAATCGTAAAAATTAAACGAACAACAAGAAGAAAGGAATGATTAATTTAGAATGAATAAAATATTGCGCCGCTGTCAGTGGGGCGCGGTTTTCGTGCTAATATACGTCGGTTGATGGCGGTAAAAGAAAAATACGGCGCCGGACATTTGCTCGCGTAATGTGGCCAACTGGAAATTGATTGCCGGACGGTTTTGTTGCTCGCTCGCTACGTAAGGATGAGATAGATACCTTTCGTTCATTTTCTAACTACGCTTTATATTTTCTTTTCTTTATTAGGTTAGGTGTTGCTGTGTGATTACGTTTTTGTAGTATACGAGTATATAAGCCTTATTTGTGAGTTATGAGACGATAATTATATTAATAGTAATGTACAGTTTTAGTTTCGTGTTAATATAAATTGTTTGCGTAATGTAACCAACGGGAAATTGTTTACCGGTTTTGTTGTCACTCAATTAATGAGGAGAATATATTTTTCAGGTTAGATTTTGCTATGTAAAAATAACATAAATTTTTTTGTGTTTATTTTTTCAGACTTATCATGTAATTTCTCTTAATTCATATTTTTTAAATTCATAGTTATGTAGAAATTACGTTTTGGCTCTAAAATACGTCTATTCTAAGCGGAACGAACACAGCACCGGTCAAATGCTTTCGTCATGCCAACTAGAATTTGATCACTCGCGAAATAAGCAGGAGCATATCTTATATTCACAATTTTTATTCAAAATTTTCTTTATGTAACTGTATTTACATGTTAAGATGTTAATAGGGAGGGCTTTTTGTAGGCATTGTTTTTTTTTATTAAATTTTTATGGTATACCTATACTCCTATACTTACCTGGTTTGACGGCGGTAAGAGAAAATGAGGCGCCGGACAGTTAATGGTCGCGTAATTTGGCCAACTTGATTGACGGAGAGTTTCATTGCCGGTAGCGGCCTTATTGTGTGTTTATTACTCAACGATATATATCAAGTAACGTAAAAATAGGCAATTGTCAACTACACAAGTTATTGAATACTTTGAATGTTATTAAATATCTTAACGTTATAAAATCTAAGACATAGACCAATACTTTGTCTGTAATAGTTTAAAACGACAATTTATTTTGTTGACTTACGTAAGTGCTGAGGTGTTTTATAATATATAATGTTGTTCAACTCTTGTAGCTAAAGGTACTATGATCTATACTAATATATAAAGCTGAAGAGTTTGTTTGGTAAAATTATTTTTTTATCGAATAGACAATTTATCAAGTATAATGGAAAAACGAATCAACGGGGACGAAGTCGTGAGCAACAGCTAGTTTATTATAACTCTGTTAAGAAAATAATGTGCTGAACTCGTCAGCAACTGTATGAACTAAAAAACCTAAGCACCTTTATATTGTATTTATTTTTGAAGTAATATAAAAAAGAACATTTTTTTTTCAAATAATTTGCGTTATTTTATTTTTATAGTATGATTTCTACGATCTTTATATTAACCATACAAAACTTTGTTTCAGACACGATAGCGTTGCGGGATGTCCAGTTAATAGCGCCATCGGCCGTCAAACTCGGGGACACGGTACTGCTGGGCTGTAAATGGTCGCTCGAAGGCAACGAGACGCTATACAGTGTAAAGTGGTACAGAGGCAGACAGGAGTTCTTCAGTTACCTGCCTAAAGAGTATCCCTTTACTCGGATTTTTGCCCAGCCAGGAATCGATGTTGATGTAAGTAGTTCCATATTACATAATCTGACGTTTGATCTCGATATATAGATACATACATTATTCAGAAACAATTAATATAAGAAAGTTAAAAAAAATAGGCACAGTAATTAAAAATAAACTCAACCGAAAAACGAATTCATTATATATACTCTGTATTGTAGTACTATTATAATCCATACTAATATTATAAATGTGAAAGTGTGTTTGTTTGTTTGTCCTTCTTCACGCCGTAGCTAAGCAATCAATCGACCTGATTTTTGGCATACAGTTAGTTGAAAAGATGGAGAGTAACATCGGCTACTTTTTAACTGGAAAAAAGGGCGGTCAAAGTTTAAATGAAAGTGGACCCGGACGGAGTCGCGGGCAACAGCTAGAGAAAAAATATATATTAAAGTATTTGTTCTTCTTAAACTCTAATTAATAATTCATATTTTAAAAATCCCATAACCATGTCAAACACATTTATGGGAAGGCTTGATAAATATATACCTAAATTGTTTTATTATTATGTGTGAGAATAATCTTTTTGAGCACTTATAGTCATAAATCCATTTTTCGAAAGGTTAAACAGTATTAAGGTTCAATTCCCACTTACGCGGCTAACGAAATACCTAGCCATTTGAATACCAACAAAGCAACATAACACATTCTCTCTTGTATCGTGAGCCTTACAATTACATGTGGTGTGGAAGTAAGCTGCCTTTCAGTGTGTCCTTGCCATAATCTTCGTGTCGCTAGCAAATTACTGGCGTATCTTGTTCCAAATGCACCGGTATTGAACACGGCGACGGCTCGGGGCGTTCATTATACGATGCTTTTAGCTATGATAGTGTTATATTGAATTGTAGCTTAGTGTATTTTTAAAGAGGAGTGAGTATCAGCTGGGATATTTAAACTACGATGTAGTTCATGTAGGTAGAATGTAGTTGGGTGTTCCTTGAAAACAAAATTTTAATGCTTTGGTCTCAAAGATCCAAGAGGTTACTACTGTTTAATTCAACATGAAATTACGTCGTTTTCGTTCAGTGCTTAACGTGTTTAGGGCAACGGACAGACATACATATTTCGTGTCGTATTTTTATTAGTATTAAGTAGTTAACGAGTGAAGCCTTAGTATTGAAATATTTTTTTTTAGATGGAGATACTAAATATTATATATAACTAGCTGTGCCCGCGACTTCTCTGGCCTACAAAAGTAACGTTGGGCAGCATTTTTGAAAATGCCTAACACGCGCCAACAGTTCAGCAAGTTCAACGTGATTCTTTAAATTGCCATAACTTTTTTATTTATCAACCGATTGACATGAATTAAACACTTAATGTTAAGTGAAGCTTACCACCATATATCATTAAAAACCCCATCTAGATAGGATAAGCCGTTTCTGAGATTGCGTGCACAAACAAACAGATAAACAGACAAAAATTCCAAAAATCATTGTTTTGGGTACTATTTCGTTAATAAAGGTCTCCTATAATATTTTTCCTCATATATCTTCCATGTACAGACAGCGACTCGTTACGTTTTTATAATATGTATAGATTATAATATGGACGCAATCATTTTATTACATCTGACCCATATCAGAGAAGTACTGAGGTTCGTTAAAATGGTCAATTTGAAAGTTAAGAACGCAAATGACGCAGTGAAATGTTTAAAAGCCATTTACTACGCCAATTAGTTACCGACTAGTGGTTCACTTTTTTACATTCTTTGGTTAGGATTTGTGGAAGTATGGCAATAATAAGGTGTTACTCTGAGAAACAAACTATTGATTAGATTTGACTGATTTTAGTATTATACAGTTAGATTAAACCCTGAATAAATACAGGATTCAATCTAAAATTTTTTGAAAAAAAACAGACAGTCCTTTTTTTGTATCAATTATATTTTTATTATCTACTAACTGTTGCCGGCAACTCCGTCCGCGTGGACTTTCATATAAACTTTGAACCCCCTTCATTACTTATAACCCTTTTTTTCAATTAAAAAGTAGCCTATCTTTTATTTCAGGCTCTAGTTCAGCGATTTGGACGTGAAAGCGTGCAACCTTTTGGGGGTTGATTATTAAAAAAGTGGCCTATGTCCTTTCCCAGGCTCTGGACTGCCGGTGTACTAAATTTCGTTCTAATCGGATCAGTAGTTTTAGCGTGATGGAAAGACAGACAGAGCACTTCGCATTTATAATATTAGTATGGATTGTTTATATTACGTCAATAATTGTTGTTTCTAGCATAATACCAGTGTAATATTTATCATTAATACGATACCAATACAATTGGTCAAATGATCAATTTGCAATTACAGCATTTGCTGGGATTGCAGGCTATTACGTGATCAAATGAACACTTTACTAATCACGTACTATAAGGGCTTAAATTTTACACTACAACGGACTACTTGTATAATAGTATAGCACTTGTATGATCTAACTAGCTGTGCCCCGCGAGGTCACCCGCGGTTTATTAGGGAAATAAATTGTGTATCTCACGGTAAAGCGTTGACTAGTTACTCTAGATTGTCATCTAAAGCTATACCAAATTTTATTAAAATACCTACACCCGTTTAGTGTGAACCCGAAGTTAAGAAGTTACTATACATAGTCGTAAAATTTGACTTTTATAATATTAGCACAGTTTTTACAATATTGGAGTTGTGCTCATGTCTATGAGTTAGTGTTAAGAAGTAGGAGTATTTTGTTGAACACTGTTATTCTTAGAAGCTTAGAGACTCATATAGAATAAAAGAGATAATTTCTTTTCTACTTTAAAAAAGCAGCAACGCATCCACAAATCCCCTGATGATTTCGAGGGTCGATTGTAACCAACCGACCCTGTTCTTTATGTTAAATTGCCCATCGATATAAAAAAGAATACCCTATCTTTATTGGTTATTAGAAAAATCCATTAGCAAAAGCCTTTTAAAAAGTTTATAGCAATTTATATACCAGGCCATTCTCCGTAAATATAAACCGTGTTCCTCTTAAAGGAGATTATTTTGTAGGTACTTATGATTAACGATTACATGTAGGTAGGTATATAACTTTGAGATATGTATGAACAGTCGGTGGGTATTTATTTTTCCAAGTAAATAATATACTTTCCTTTATACGAACACTCGTTCGCCTTTTATGTTTTTTCAAAGGGAATGTTGAAATATTTGATCATACTCTGAGTAAGGGATGGGCCATGGGATCCAATGCTATCTGTGCAGAAATGTTTTTACGAATTACTTTTAAAGGGCAATTGTAATGTCTGTTACGGGGTTTATTTATGTGAAGCGTCGATTCGAAAAAAGTGTTTTTATTTATGTCGGAGTTTATTTATATATGAAAATGATGGTGCTTTTAGATCCAATGTCCACGTGGAAATTCGTAATAAGTTGTTTGGGTTTTGTAAAAGTATTATTATTTAAGTTTTGAAAGTTTCTTTAAAAATAATTTTCTTTGTCTTTTATTGTAATAAGACAACGAGATGAGACATCTGTTGGTTACTTTCGGCTTTCCGACGTTCGCAAATTTGGGTGCCTTGTATATTGTTACTATACGTTCCACAGTTACTAGTCTACAGATTTTATTAGAAGAAAAATAATAGTAGAAGGCATAAGGAAACAGGTAAACTTGATTTACTATTGATATTAATTTATACTTAAGATTATTATGAATATATTACAGATGAAAAGCGTCTTAATATTTTTTTGTAAACGAAAATTGTCTCTATTATTTTCAACATTAGTTTAAATCATTTCGCGTTACGAAGCTAAAGAGCCTCCTTAAACATATTTGTACTAACAAAACATAAAAAATACCCGGAAATGACTAGTAATTACTTAGAATGAAGCAAATAAACAAGCTGAGCCAACAGGTAAAATAATAAAAACAAAATTATCACGTCGTTAACGCACTTTTCAGCTTTATTATGGTCCATTAAGGAAAATTCTCTTTACGACTGTAACCTTGGCGCATACAATTAATAGTTGTTTCTTACAATGGAAAAACAGACTTGGCGGATTCTTTTGCTTGGTTCAAATATTGTTGAGATTTATTGAGAGTATTATTAACATTTCATCATAATAATATTAGATTTAGCTCCTGTTTTATTTGCGTATAAGAACTGGCTTTACTGCCTAAGAACTTGTTATATCTCTAGACATTCATCCCATGATATTATATTAAATAGATGTGTTATAAGCGCAAAATTTTGAAGACGCAAATCCTAATTAGGACGTCCTCCCCTTCAGGTGATTGGTTGCCGGTGCATTAACGCGCAACTGACAAAACTAACTATCTCTTTTCTTGTTTGATGTAACATTTATCTCTTTTCTATCGTTTTGACTTATGTGTGCTGCCGCTGCTGTGCGGAACACTGTTTTCGAAAGATTTTTTTGGGTATAACATTTAAATTAAATATAATATCATTGCATTGATCTATATAAATAGGGAAGATTTAATTGCCTGTTTGCATTGAATAAGCTGCAACATTACGGGTTTTGGTTTTAATGACATTAGGAACAGATCTATTGGGGAAAGACAACTTAGTTTATTTTATCATGATATTAATGTTTCATATAAGCTTTGATCCCCCCAGCCCCCAATATAAAGTTTTCATTATTTTAAGATGTTCTGCTATTCGGGGCGGGGAAAAATCCAACGAACCAATAACCATGAAAATTGGTCAAGCCGATCTCGAGTTATAAGTGTTGTAACAAACCCTTTTTTGTCTTATATATATTTAAATATATAGATATAACTTTATATGAAACTTTAGTAGATAAGTAAGACAACATGTAACCCAAAATAACACCACAAAATATTAGGTTTGTATATGTAGTTTTCCAAGAATTATAGCAACTTCAATTACTAGTCGTATAGGGGAAATATTTAAAAGGCAAAACAGATGGAAAAACAAGATCATTAAAATAGAATTATGTTTTATATCCGGCTCTCAATCTTCGAAGAAAGTTTCATCTTGAAACATTTCTTGTTATCACTATTTTCTTACATATTATTGTTATATGAAGTCTTTTGTTATGTATGTCGTTCTGTTAGTGATATACCCAAGATAATAGACTTGTGGGAAAAACTCTAATTCTTAAGTACCACAGATATTGGCATACTATAGTAACCTAGAAACCTAGACACTTTTGTCTACTTACATACTCCTAGATCGTTGCCGCAGTGAATCGCATGTAATTTCCTACGTTTTTCGTAGATTTCAATTTTTCCATATTTACAGGGTAAATTCCTTCAAGACACGGGCTAAGAGTGGCAGAGGGTTTTAGTGGGTATTCCTGGCCTTGCGGCGCGTCTAGCGTGCCGCACAACACCCCCAATGGCCAGGCGAGTTCCACATAACCCGTCGCACTTTACCATCAGCCACGCGGCGGGTATGCCTAAAAAAAAAAAAAAAGGGGTAAATTCCTTATAGCAGCAACACTATCTGTGTGCTTCTATGCCTGCCATCGAGTATAACAACGTGCTTTTTACTTACGGCGAACCGATTTTTAAGGGACAATTTAGTCTATGCGATACACGTGTATGTGTACAACCTGCAAGTCCAAAATATCACGTTAAATCTATATCTTTATAAGGCAATCCAATTTAACGTTATTTTGGGCTATGGCTATTTTATTATGAAATTCACGTCATGACCCATTATTAATAATGAGGGTTTCGTAATCCGATTCGGAAGCCCTGGGAATCGAATCTGAAACGATTATTTCTTCCTTGTGAAAACCGATATAACGTTTTTATTAGTCACTTAATGTAAGGAAATAAGAAAAGGTCATTGTACGGGTTGATGCTACTTTACTAGAATATCAATTGATATTATTATCTATACTTATATTAGAAAGAAATAAAAGTTTGTGTGTTTGTTAAATTGTAAGGGGTAATCTCGGGATCTACTGAATTGATTTTAAAAATTCTTTCACAAATAGAAAGCCACGTTATTGCCGAGTGTCATAAGCTATATATAAAAAAAGGATTATTAACGTTATGCCCAACAAAGTGGTCACGGGTCAGCTAGTGAGTAATAAATTGATAATTGTTAGCTTATAATAAAACTAGTTTTAATTTGAATAACGGTACATATACTCGTACTAGATGATAGACATATGCTCACGAATTGGTAGCATCGTATTTTTTTGAAATCTTTTATAGTACAAGTTCACAAATAGAAATAATTTTATCTGTTTTTATTTTCACATTTGTCAATTTCATATAGATATAAATATTTCTTGATAATTAAACTATCCAATACAAAAATAATTAATCAAGTCGAATGACAAATTCCTGAGGTTATCACGTATAAACGGAATCTTTATATTTATAACATTATAACATAAAAGTGCTTTCAAACAGTCTGCAGATTCAGTAATCTGTATAAAACAATAGATAACAGTAAAACAGTAAATTATTATTTTTAATTGTATAAAAAACAAATTCAAAAGAATCTCCGGTATATAAGAGTGCTTTACTAATAAAAGAAATACACACAACCGTTGCAGACTCAATACGTTTTAAATATTATGTCTAATTAGAAAGAAACATGAGAGGATTTAAAACATTTTATAAAAGCTGTTCCAGTGAAATGATAATAAGAGGAACGGAATGAAAAATTAAAACGACCTCAGTCAGAATGGTCAAAGTAAATAAGTTGGTTTACTCACTGTGCGTTTCATATGCAATGATGTGGTGAAGGCTAAATGATTTGGTATGAACGCGCTGAGTGCGTTCGCTTTGGTGAGTATATTTTTAATAAGTTTTTTGTCAGTATGAAACCTTTTTAGATGAAAAATAATATTCATGTATATTTAAACGAACGTACCTATGTTAAATATAATGAATTTTTTAAATTTTGCATTAAATATTTATTTAGACACTACTCTTAGTGTAAATTACGTGATTTGTGATATTTCCTAGACTATAGTGTTTTTAAATTGTGTGATAACTAAATCTAATTATGCCCAAAGGTGTTATTAGCCGCATGAGATGTCAATTTCAAATATTGGTTTATTCTATCTTGACTTTTGGACGACCGCTTGACGTAGTGGTAACTTCTGCGCCATGTTTTCGATCAGGGGCTCAGGAAACACTGTTAAAATACAAGAAAATAATCTGCATGTAAATTATTCGTTATCTAGTTGCCATACGAGAACACTGCTTAGCGTGGCACTAGATGGCGCTGTGTTAAAATAAGCGTTTATATTTTATTATATGGAAATAAAGGTTAATTATTACGTCATACAAGTATATATAATTTGTTATGGTCACGCAACAGATCTTTTAATGACAGTTCAGAAAGTCCTTAAGTAACTTATAAAACTAAAGTAAACAAGTTTCAACTAGTTGACATTAACACAGTGCGTAGCCCAGGGTGTCGGGGTGAGCAATCTTATTTTCCAATGCTGGATCAATACAAAGAAGTGGGACAAAGGATATTACTGGACATTGTACGGGCGAAAAAACTAGTTTTAATTACTTGCACACAATTTGCTTTGAAACTTAACTGGTTTTGTTTTATACACATTTTAAACAGTCTTTGTTTAGGTATGGTAGGTATATTTAGGTATGTATTCCAAATGTGAAAATTTGTATGACTGTATGGATGTTTGTTACTTTCTTAGGGAACCACCACTCAATGGATTAGCAAAAGCTTGGCTTGAGCTTTGATAAGAGTCTGGGTTAATTTATAGGGTTATTTTTATATCAGCATTGGCACGATAAAAGGACCAAAACCCACCCCAGAGCTGTCAAGCTCCAAAGTGGGTGGCCAATACCACTTTCCATCAGGTGGGCTGCTTGCTCGTTGGATCCAAATAATAATAATAACGGGAACTATGCAAGGCGCGGTTAGGAAGCTAAATGTGCTAGGTACAACTAGCACTGTAATATTATAACAATTTTAACTGTTAACTGAACTAATTAATAGTTAACATAGTTATAATACTATTACATTTAATGGACAATGCGTGTATTTTCACTTTTTCGATCCGCTTCTTATAGCGTAATTGACGGCGGAGATAGACAACGATTCCAAATTGATACAAAAAATGAAATTTCAATATGGAGACTAATATATATCAGGATAAACGAAATGTTATCTTCTTGGTGAAAGCTAAGAAACCATGTCGTTTGACATACCCAACTGTAATGATATCATGTCATGATACCTGACGTAAATTCTGGTAAGCGCGTAATGTTATACCGCGTACTATATGTTGTTTTAACCGCCTAAAACCTAAGCTTATTTTTACTTGCTTTTGACGAATTTAATAAAACATTTTATTATTTTTTTGTGTTGAAAGTTGACAACTGTGCATTATTTATTTTCTATGATCTCCTAAAAGTAACTGTATCTTATACTAGCAGAGCCCCCCGGTTTTCCCCGCGTTGTTCCCGTTTCCGGAACAATACCGGGATGCAGGGTATCCTATGTGCTAATCCAGGGTATCACTTATCTACATACCAATAGTGATTTCAACTAAATAGGTCCAGCCATTTTTGCGTCAAAGAATAACAAACATACATACACATTTACATACATATTTTTTTACAAAATTTTGCATTTATCATATTACTATCCTATAGTAGGATGTATATTAATATCTAAAGAATACGAGAAGAATACGTTACATGCGACCTTTGAGCCACATCTAGGCAGCCGTGTCACTTGACGTAGGCAACAGTAATGATATCATGTCACGGCGCCTGCCTCACATTCTGATTAGCTCGTAAAGAGCCTGTAAAAAGCCTTTATATTCAGCTTATTTTTGTGTTCCGTGTTTATGTTTATACGTATAAGCTAGCTGTATTCCGCGCCTTTGATTACGTTAAAATAATGATGGAAGACTGAAGACAATACATAGTTACATATTTAAATAATAATTGAGAGGTGACACACACGTAAATGCACACTCACACATGCATTTCGTTGTAAGACTGTCCGGAGTTTAGCTTTAGCAAAGTTCCGGGTAGAACTGCACTGGTTATGGGCTGACGTTTCTCTTAACATCAAGAGTACGTCCAGCTCGTCTCCTCACTTCATTGTATAAAAAAAGACACTCAAACATACATTTTTCTAGTATACCTTTGTCTAGAGAATACCTTTGTCTTACAGTACCACTTTTTTGACAAGGCTTCTAATATAAGGAATAACACAAGGTGACAGATTTAATATAAATTATAAGAATTACAAGAACGTTAGGTAGTGAAGAAATTGTTGGAAATGTATAACAAATATGTATAAAATGATCCCGGACTACGATCCGGGAGAGTATAATTAATGTAAATAAAAAAAGAACCACTATTTTTAGATATTTTAAGGGTTGTATACATGAATAAAGGCACATTAAACTAAGAAGGTTATTAAATTAACAGGACCAAGTGCGAAACTTTAATGGTTTTTCTAAATCTGCTTGGTCTGATTTATTGAATCACTCACTTTGCATATTAACTGAGGATATCAGACCTGATGAACGTAATATTTTATACAAAAAGGATCAGCCATGGCAATACAACATTCAGTAACATACTATAAGAATATAATTACAGATAAAATATTGTAGTATATTAAAATTTATGGTATATTCTAGGTATCAAGATCGACGTCTCAGCAAGTGGTGCTTCGGGAGGCCACTCGTTCGCTGGCGGGCAGGTACCGATGCGAAGTGTCGGCTGATGCCCCGTCCTTCCACACACAAGTGCGATCTGCTTACATACACGTTGTTGGTAAGTACTTTATACCTATTTGTATCTTTATACCTTTATACCTGTACCAATGAATTTTTTTTAATTCTATGAAGTGGTGAGACGAGCTGGACGTCCTCCTGATGGTAAGAGAAACGCCAGCCCATAATCATACTAACATCTTATTTATACTAATTATCTTTAATAACATTGCATTATTGAATATGATACTCTATAAAATATACTCCATGGATTTGATTTGGTTGAAATTTAGCGCGTTGGTAGATCTTAACCTGGAGTAAGATATAGGGTCTTAAGCCAGTAAACTCGTGGGGTTTATAATAAATTTATTGCTATGTCAAATAAATCCCGACCGGCAAATTAGTAATAAGCTGCGTTATGTCAGTTTCGTCCAAAATGTTGTATTTATTAATTGTGCCCAATAAAATTCTTTCGACTTTCTTTTACATGTATAGGTAATGTTTGCATTTACGTTCAACGCGTCGACCACCAAAAGCCTTTTACCAATTACATTTTCTTCTAATATAAAACACTGTTTGCGTAGAAACATCTAGAATAAAAGAATATCAGTTTAACTCAAATGAGCTACTTATAAAAGATTGCATCGCATGACGTATAATGATAGACTGCTTTGAATTTAAAAGTAAACTTCTAAATAATAGATCTAAAACGGGACAATACACTAGTGGAATAAGCTTAAATAAACAAAAATGTTCTAGAACGAGAAATGGGTACAATTGAGACGGTTTTATTTACTAGTGGCTGGACGCCGTGAGGTAATGCTAGCTTTATTGATATGTACGTATATTGTAGCAAAGGCATTGTATATTGTCTTAGTCTAGGCTACTGCAAAAGTATACAGACATTCAACATTAAGAATCATAATAAGCCTCAAAGACTCTTTGATTGGGTATTATGACGAGGCGACGAAATATATGATTAGTAATTTTCTAAACACAAGGAACTACGATTCACCTAATAAAATATTAAAATATTAAGTTGTATTCTAATTTGGAAAGCGCGTATACTCTTGTGGTCGTTGGTATGGGTATGGTTTTTTCTTGTAAAAAATAATAAGAGGTTTGTCAGTAAGTACGTAATTTCAGAAACATTGACGTTGGGATATTTTTAAAAACTATTTTTAATGACGTTTTCATATTCGTGAACTTTTATTTTAAAATAACGTGTTTATGCTAACAGTAATAGGTACATCAATTTTATATCGTGTTTTTATAGTTAATTAATATTGTTATTCTTTTAATTTTTATACATTGTCAAATTAAACGATTTCTCGCAATTTGTGTTAACACTGCTCGTCGAGGTGACCATATTTTATTTTAGTACGTTCTTTTAATATAAATGAAACATTACAATTCCCTTACTAAGTGTTTCTAGGTAACGCGGACCGCACCGTATCTGACGTAGCTTGATTTTATTTCGCATTTCTTTTAAATAGTCGCTATCCGATTTGTTCTTTGTAACATCAAGCTATTTCACGTTGTTCTTATTATTTCTTATACTGAATAAATTAAATGTTTATCTTTTGCTATTTGAGATTGTATTTCGAAGATTATCTTATACAAGTTATCGTTTTTCATTATCTTTAATTGGATCTACTGATCGAATCTATTTTTCGAACCAAATTTATTTTTTTAGAATTATGTTACAATTTTATTAATAAAAACTAAAGAAGCCAAAGACAAAATGAATCCTTTACGTAGGTATAAAATATGTATAAAAATTGAAACGTAAACAATTTTTATCAACGAATACTGCACATGACATAATTCAAAATGCGATATCCTTTATTCTGTATCGGAGATCAAAGTGAATTCGAATGTAAAAGTAACATACATACATATATTTTGAATCTGTAGCTGTCATTGGGTGGAAATATTATGCGTATTATACTTTAACGATGGAAATATTATTTTTTTATGTATTGTGAAATTTTCGTTTTTATACAATGGCTGACTACTTTTAAAACAAAATTTGAAACATTTTTTTAAGAAGAGAGAAAAAGCGAAACAGGTATCTTTTTATATAAATTATATAATGCTATAAGTACCTGAATTCTTGTATTCTATGTCTACCACATTTTTCTCTTATAAAGATCTATTCTTGTCAGAAATACTAAAAAAAATTATATTAAAATTGTTAGCTATTATCGAGTTATGCACTTAGGAATACATTCATTTTATATTATAGACTAGCTGTTGCCCGCGACTCCGCCCGCGTGGATTTTCATACCAACTTTCATCCCCTATTTTATCCCCTTGCGGGTAGAATTGATCAAAATCCTTTCTTAGCGGATTCCTACGTCAAAACATCTACCTGCATGGCAAATTTCAGCCCGTCAGTCAGTGGTTTGGGCTGTGCGTTGATAGATCACTATGTCAGTCAGTCACCTTTGAATTATATATATTTAGATTAACAGTCAAAATCTATGTAAATATTGCCGTGGTCTAACATTGTAAGTGCCACTCAACGCTTAGTTGGATTCCTTAGGGACCCACTGAGTCGTGTTCCGACAAAGCCTTAGTTAACCTTTAGTCGACTTGTAGATTCAAATCATGCGACAGATACTGAATCACGCTTATGACATTTTTTCAAGTTTACATTTTTTTATATGAAAAGGGGAGACGAGCTGGACGCACTCCTGATGGTAAGAGTGAAGCCAGCCCAATAGTCAATGCAGTGCTATCCGGAACTTTGCTATAAATAAATATACTTAAATTGTACACATTAAGATTTTTTTTAATATGAAGGAGGTTGGTCTGTGATCTTTTTTGTCTGAAGGACTGTCACCCATAATATATAAAACAGACATGATATTCGAAATGTTAATAACAGATCTGAAAACTTAAATGAACTGTTGGTGTTTTTTCTAAATCAACTAAATCGGTTAAGCCGCTTTTGCGTGAAAGATTAACAAACATACAAATGTGTATATACAATTTCAGAAACTTTCACATTTTAATATTAGTAGGATAGGATAGGATATAGTAATATTTGCTGTTAAAATAAATATTAATTTATTTTACAAATATAGAAAACATAGTTACTATAGAACTTAAGCTTTATAATTCTGTGTAAATACCAAAGATCTTTAAACGTTTAAAGTACCTCAACACTTTTCCAAGCAGGGTAGTCTCCCAAGGGACGCGATCGGGGTTGCTTCGACAAGCCGTTAGTTACCCTTAAGGCTACTTTGTCCTGCTCAGAGAAGAAACGTCACAAGTGCCGGGGTTATTGACGTCACTTATATAATATGTCTTTTTTTTCTTTCTTATATTATGGCATTAGCGTTTAGCTTTTTGCCAATGTCAATGTAAATAATAATATGTAATAAGAGCAACGTGGTCAAGATAAAAGTCTATATGAGTCAAGTAAAATCGTCATCAAGTCGTTTTTAGTCGAGTCAGTTAGTCGTTTCTTTCTGCCCTTCGTAAAGTGATAGTGAACTTTACGAAGAACTTCGATGAATCTTGGAGCAATCGGAACGGCGCTACTAAGCGCTCTCAAATGAATTCTTCATTTCTTGGACACTTATTAGCTAGTTTACTGCATGATACACTATCACAATCATACATTAAGTCACTTTATGCACCAAAAAAGGAATATTCAATCGAGACCACATATAGACGCCGCACGATTCCCGCCAAAACTCCAAATATGTCTGTTTGTTGTGATTGTGTTGATGTTTCGTTCTGAAACTTTTATGTCAATGTTATTATGATTATGTCGGCCAGTCGTGGATATTTAAATAAATACGATCCAAAAACATATATTTTAAAATAAAGATTAATCTAAAAAGAGGCTTTCGGCCTTAACTTTTTATATATTATATTAGCTAACATTACAATCCCTTAGACCCCGGTAGATTTCGGTTCTTCAATATATAGGTAGGTGACATATTGTTACGTGTTCAATGTTCAAGCTAAGACATTTTCCGGAACCCTCAGTGTCGTTCTAGCACGGCGCTTGTTAGTCCTTTGGTCCACGTTATCTTAGAAGTTCGGATAGCGCAAAGGAATCCTGTGTGTCAAAGAATTCTTTAAGACCTGCTATAGTAGCTGCTAATATAGTACTTACCTAAATAGGTTTACTAAGAATCAGCCTTACGAAGAACTGAAGAAGAGAAAATTGTGAAAATGGATAAATAACATAAAATAATGTTTTACATTAAGAAGCAAAATGAGGAGGATATTTTTCTATTGGTTTTGCGTTGTATAATAACCATTCACAACGCAGAATAAAAGAATTAAATTAAATATGACACGATGGTTGAAATCATAATATAAATAGTGTGGAGTTGAGGTGTGGGGATGTCCCTTCTAATAAAATTTAAATTCTTGATTATTTATTAATTGTTACACAAGTTTAGAAGAGGGACGACTAACTTCAACTGATTTAATTTTCATACATTTACATTCACAGACAGACATATCTAAATTGCCGAATGTGTATGTACCTACGGTTAGATTCTTCAAAATACTAGAACATATACTACTAACCAGTCTTAAAACCTTAGCGCTCCCAACGATTCAATTATGGAACACGGTATGAATAAAAAATACGCAGTTTTGCTTTTAATTTATTGGCCAGTAACACAACCGTTGCACATTCACGTAGACACTCAAAATCGATTATTCATTAGGATTTAAACCGTGACCGGTATCGGGTAATCGATTCAACGTTTCAAATGATAAATTCCATTCGAATAGCAGTTTATTCCACGATTTTATCGATATCAGCCGCTATAAAAGGGGCGAGGAAGCAATGAAATTTTTAAGAAAACTTTATACTTTTTACGCTCTGCGCTTTTCGAATTTATTAAACCT
>JADANM010006178.1:7576420-7587706 GCA_026213755.1 Eurema hecabe
AAACTTTATACTTTTTACGCTCTGCGCTTTTCGAATTTATTAAACCTAATGTTACACTAACCACACTTTTATTGCACATATAAATATTTAACGATGTGTTTCAATTAATAGTTATTTCTTATTTGCCGGATCCATTTATTATAAAAAAAATGTTTAAAGAATTCGATAGTGTTTTAAATAAAGCTAATTTTAGTAGTGTAAAACAGCAACACAAATCTGCTTAAATCGCCGTAGAATATTAAAGCAAAATACACCGCACAGGATAATTAAAAATGTTAGCTCATTCCAAGTTTAAAATTTCGCGCGAAACTAATAGTCCAAACATTTATGTGATGAAACAATTTGATACTGGCACACTATTGCAATTTTAAAAATGTTCTCATTCTAAATGTGAAAAAAAAGAGTTTTTATAATAAGCGAATATGGACAGTCGCAAATATAGAGCCACGGGAATACTTTATTATTACAGGAACGGATGTAATGAATGAAAAATTTTATATCAGGAAACAATATAATAAAAATAATATTGTTTTATTTCATTAGGCATTCCCAATCATATGTCTTTTGATGAAACGTCGTACTATACGTCATTTATTGTGGGAAGATGGTACAATGGAAGATTGTATCATCTCGGTGTAAGCCGGCTTGATTCGGCCTAACAAATAGACTAAAACACCTAAAACATTTACTTACAGCTCAATTTAGTTCAGAATTTAAGAGCAATTTACACCGCACAGAGTAATTAAAAGCGTTAGCATTCCAAGTTTAAAATCTGGCGGGAAACGAATCGCACAATAAAGCTGCGAATATTACCCCAGTTTGAGGCATGTGTCTAGAGCGTATCGTCCTTACACTGGCACGTTAAACTTGCCATATCATAGGATTAAAAAAAAATCGAAATTCGAAATAGGAAAATTTAAATTATATAAAAGGTGACTTACCTATTGATTAATTTACCCGCTTTAAAGCAATTTACGCGGCAGCTAGTAATTACGGGTAAAATCATAAACATTCCGAGTTTGAAATATGCCGGAAAGCGAATAGTGCAAAAAGCGGCAAATTACCGGAATTTCAGGCGTGTACCCGCAGCGCTTCCGTGACGTAACGGCCGTTTCCGTGTGTTGCCACTTCACTGAATTAGATAACCTGTGCCCTAGGCTTTATTACGTCTGTGCAAGTGCCTTGTTGAATGTCAAGATTCGTTACTAGGTAACGAAGTCCTGTTTCATAGTTTTTATTTTTTACTTTTGGGGTGGTGGTATTATAATCTTTAACGATTATAAAAAAAGGTTAATTTGAGGCTTTGTGATGGTATTTGTTAAAATCTTTCCATTTAGAAATTTTTTCTACCGCAAGACTATTTTCGTTATGTAGTGTCATAGGCTACATACTAACTAAACAATAAGTGAAAAAATTAAATTAAACGCATATCAATGGCTGTTATCCAATTTTTTAAATACATTTTTTCATGTGCTTTAAAATATCTGTAAATGATAATTAATATACAGTCATTTTTAAGTATCAAATTTGCTGCAAAGACTTAATTCAATATGAAAACTTTTTACTTTAAAATTATCCAATATCTAACATCAAAGATAAAGAAACATAAAATAAATAAGTTTCGAACTCAACAGAAACTAATAAAATTAATACTTAATCAGATTTATCCGCGCGAGGTATAAATTCAGGTTTAAATCGTGAAATTTTCTAATTTATCTCACCATAGCCACTGTTCAGAGTAATTGCTTTCTCTAATGATTAAGATAAATGGTTGAAAATAATCCTAACTCTAAATATATTTTGTACTGGCTTATGTTGTTATAGCCAAGCTGTTATTTTGCGAATGTTGGTACCAGTATATAAGATTGTTTAGTAACATTTAGTATGTTGGTAGATATAGAAGTGAAACTCCATTCTACACACGCACACTCACACATATAATTAACCTCCTTGAATAAAAATAGGTATTTGAATTTTAGTGTTTTTATAAAAAAATAGCTTTCTCATTTCCCCAGTACACATCCATGCTCTTTATATAATAAGTATAAAATAAATATCTACTTTCTGAAAAGCCAAGGATTGTTTTAATGTAAATATTATTTTAGTTGATAATTAAAACCGTAGTTAAGTATTGTAACTAACCATTTAATGTTAAATAGACAATAAAGTTAATAAATAAAACTTAATGAAACCTCTTTCCGTGCTTTAAAGGTATACTCTTATAAAAAAAAAAAAAAATGCGAATTCAAATTTGGCGTTCCATAATTTATGACATAACTATTGTTACTGCTGTGCTAATCCCCACGTCCCGACACTAAATTTCTAATGAATTATCTAAAGAGATTTATTGTGGCTAATTTGAATACAGTCACCTATGGATTTATGCAATTTGCTTTTAACAAATGAAAATTATATGAGTCAAATATGTTTTTAATTGATGTTAACTATTATATGTTAGTAGTATATAATAATAAATTTTTACTTTTCCTTGACCTGTCAAACTTTTTCAGTTTGTTTTCCTGTCACTTTGACATTGGCAGTTATGGTCGCAGTAATAAGCGATCCTTTGCCATTTCAATATAAATAGAATAAAAGTAAATTAACTAAGTTATTTTTAGACAGTTTACTGAAATCACAAGGCAAAAGATATAGTAAAAGTATTTCGCAGCTCAAACAAACGTCAAATTGTATTGTAATTGTGTATTGGTCCAATTGTATAGGGCGATTCGAAAATGTGTTTATAATACTTATAATAAATGATAACATGATTTATCGACATCAAATCATACTAATAATTAACTAAGAGCCACCGCCAGCTAATTGTTTGTATGTTTTGTCCTGACTTGGTTGCCTGGAAGAGATCACTCTTAAGTGATAAGGCCGCCAGTTACTACAATGTTTTCTATTTTATAAGGTTTATATTGTTATGTGTAACGAAGTGTTAAAATAAATAAATTAATTAATAAATAAGAGAAAAGTCACATATCTACAACAAAATATAAAACATTACAAGCATACAAACCCAAAACAATTTGAAACTTAAAATATCATTCAAACTGCGTACGAAGTGGTCTATTTTATCTTAACTTGAAGTAAGTTTTGGTAGAAATTGGTCTAAATCTTGACAAAGTCGACGGCAAGCGGTCTGCGAACATTGATAAATTGTACAACTAGAATGTGTTAATTATTTACTTGTATTGTTTTATTAAATTTATGTTACCACTCGACAATGCCTTAGAAATTGTAATCTGTATATAACTATTCGCAGGAACTTTGTAATGTTGCACTGGGTAAGGTTGAAGGATGCATTGAATTGGTTTTAAAAATATTTTGTTAGTATTTTCCAACTCAAAGATTATCTGAAAAACTGCTAAACAGCTACATTCTTAATATTAATATCAATAGAGAAGATATCATAGTTTATATTTAAGCTATTTAACATTGGACTTTCAATAAAAATAATTTAAAACTAAACTGTAATATAGGGGCGAGTAGGTATTGTGTAGATTGACGGGGTTATGTAAACGTCAGAAGGGTCTTCAATTGATCGATTTCCAAATCAATTAAAGATGCCAATCAGTGTGCATATTACACCGTTTTCCTTATAATAACGTTTCGTTTTTTTTTCCTTTAGACCGAGCTTTTCTACAATATTAAATTGCTTAATAATAATCCTGAATAGCATTTTCTTGGTTGCCCGTTAATAAGTTCTGATTAAGTTTTATACAGTCAAATGTTATTAACATTTCTTGGCCAAAGTTCGCCGTAAGACTATGTGAAACTACGCTTACAGTGAATTTAATTCGCAAATTATAGCGCTCATTGTTGCTTAAATTATTATGTAACTATGAAATAAAATTATAATTGAAAATGAATACTTTGTTCTATAGCGCTTTGAAGAAAATTATTTCGAAATATTAAATAGACGGATGATAGTCTTTTTTAATAAAATAGGTACAGAGGAACCTCTTTTGTCGTCTCCTTTTTTGTCGCCCCTACATGTCATTGCCATATCACTCGAAATTTGAAATGACAAGTTCATGGTTCATATTTGGATCTTATTTTACAAAAAATCTTTAAAGAAGAAACTCGAATTATTATTGTGTAACTTTCACGACACCAACTTGCAAATACAGCACAGCTAGTAAATAAAAACAGTGACGTCATTGTATTCTATTCCACAGAGACCATTATTACTTAATCTAAAGGAAAATTACACCTACTTCAGTATAAACAAACGGCGATCATGATTCTTCAAACTGAAGTTGCGAGCGTCCGTAGCTTTAAATTACACTATCAATTTTACTTTTTCTAGCAAGTAAATTTAATTAAATTGATGTTTGCGGGGATCTTCGTGGATTTTTCTTTATTAGTGCCTCGCTCACGGTGCAGTGCGGCTGACAATTTAGAAATCAGTTAATCGTGTTTAGCTTTATGCAAAGATATTCCAGTATTTAGAAGCATTATTTTACCTTTCTACGTAGTCTTAGAAGTTTTAGTTCAGGATTTTGTACTTATAATGTCAGTGTTTATTGGAATTGTATATTCTTTTGTAATAATGAAACGGTTACTAGTTTGGATAAAAATTGTTTTCTGTGAAAATGAATTGTAGGTGTAACTTTAAAGTATAAGTCTTCTTTTAATTAGTAATCCATACATCAAAATTTTAATTATGAGGCATGCAAATCTATTCCTTTGAAGCAATCAAACTGTCCTCAATTAAAACCTTAAATCTAATCACTATTGCTGAAACAATCCAATTGCTACTAAAAAGGCAAAACAATCCATTCTTTTCCCGGACATGCAATTTCGATTCCAGTACCGGGATACGGTCGCAACAAATTAAATTGGAGACTTAGATTAACAGGGTAAATGGTCCAATTAGTGTTTCGGTGGCAACGGGACAACGAGATTGCTTCCACCTGCGTTTGTGGACCACCCGATGTAAGACAATTCTCTTTATAGGGCACTTTCTTTTCATACATTGTGTGTTATGAATGAAAATTATGTTCATGATGGTCAACATTCTGTGGACTAAACTTACCTTCTTATCTAGTAGTAATGCTAATATATTAATTACTAGGCTGTTGAATCAGTCAAAGTAAATAGTACTTGTAATAGTAGGTCACAGTTTTACGCGTGTTGTTGTAAGATGTGTTGTAATACATTACTACCAGTCTAAAACCATTATTAAAATGGCAGTAAGATTTATTTTATTATTTAACAAAGAATTCTTCGTAAGAACAGTTTTTTTGTATTTTAGATAAGTATTATCGATAGTTTAAGATTATATAATAAATAGATACCAGAGACCGAAAATATATTAGCTTAGGTACTTTCTGAATTAGATGGAAAACAGTTCAACCGATGAATAATTTTAATGTTAAAATGTTTTGTAATTAAATAATATGTCAATTAAGTTTTGAATTCGTACTTGATGAAAATGAAAATATAGGATGTGGAGGTTGAGCATTTCTAAATCATGTAAAAGAAGAACGTCGCCTGTTTTTATCTGTTAAAAAGCAGAATTGCCAGACGTATAACCCATCAATTCAGATAAAGTGTCGATAAAACTTATTTATGTCCTCATTATGGGCTGATCTCTTCTCCATGACCTTATCAAGGCGGATGCAATAAACGTATCTGAGCGTCTTGCATCGGTTGGCATCATGCCACTTGAAGTAACCTGTCTACACACTATCCAGGTCACGGAATAGGGTTTCCTGTCCTACAGACATGTCCGGCTTTTTGGCACGCTAGTATGAGAACTAGCCGAATAGAATTTTGATTTTCCACTGAAAGCATTTCAACTGTGGTTGGTAATTTGATAGCTGACATTTAGTTAGTGGAATAAAACATTTTGAATTTATCGTTTGCGAACGTTTTAGTTGATTGGGTGAACGTTGTTATCTACGATTGTTAAGTTTGGTCCGCTTCTTTTAGTCTTTGATTTGACAACAATATTTTTTGTTTGCTTTAGTTAAAATTATTTTTTTAATACAATAAATGATGTATTGAAGGATATTTTTAGTAAATATTGTTTGACATATTATTTAGATTAAAAATTTAAACAAAAATATGTTAATATTTTGCTTCTAAAATAATTTATAAATTTATATCTCGAACGTAGCAGACGCTAGATATTGTTATTAAAAGTTTCGTCGATCAAAGGGAATTCTGCCTTAAACCACTAAAGGATTTGGAAGGGTACCGGTATACCCTTTTCTTGTAATCCTTTCGTATTTCGTAAATCCAACACACCTGGGAAAAATCATCCCTAAGTTATTGTTGGGGAATATTAGTGTCGGTTGTTGTTTACTTTTGGGTAAAATCCTGTTTATTCACTTTTCAATAAATTTCTCATATCTGCGAAAACGAGATATACTGCACAAAGACTTAGTTGCAAGAAACAAGGTTGAATGTTATTGAAAAATTTTAAGACGTTAAATTAGCTATTATACAGACAAACTATAGTTTATAATATATCTCGCTTATTGTAGGTAAACTTCTAAATTATTTTGGATTCAAATGACTTGCGTAGACCAAAACCATGCACAAACTGTCCTAAGGATGTTGACAATTTAACGGTGACATGTATAGTGTATGCGTAATACAAATTGAAGGGCTCTCCAGATCTCAATACAAATACACCGAACGACGTGGACGTAGAACGGAAACCATTTGCTATGTAATTTTGGCAAACACGGCGTTCTAGCGCAGTGGCGGCTAATGTCACGAGCCCCGACCACATTAGTGGGACTCGCTCGGACAATTATCGAGTCCAAATCCGACATTAATAACGGTAAACGGAGCTTGTGCTTGACTTGCGGCTGCATAATTCTATGCCAGCTAGATTTGGGATTTGCTAATTCAATTTGGTGCATTTTTTTAGGATGCTTTAATAGGATCGCTGGGTTTCTGTGTGCTTAAACAATGATGGTCCATAGTCGAATGTTGAATAATAAATGTATCGTAGTAATATATGAAAGTTTGAGACAATGTATGGATGGATGAATGTTTGTTATTCTTTCACGCAAAAACGGCTGAACCGATTTAGTTGGAATTTGGTATGGATATAGGTGATACCCTGGATTTACATATAACATAGAACTTTGTATCCCGGTATTTTTCCGCTAACGGGAAAGACCGCGGGAAAAACCGCGGGACACGACTTGTATGTAACAATGTACTGTCTATAGATGAATGTTAAATATTAAATGTATGCCTATTTAATTAGTCAAAGGTAAAGCTTTCGAGCTTATTATATTGTAGGGCATTTAGTTTTCTATTTTCTCTTTTCTGATGAAAAATCGTTAACAGATAAAAACTTATGTTATACACAAGAGTCATTATACAAGACATACATGGTATAGATCTATGTATCTATATATGTCTCACTAGTAGGTTATATTAAGAGTTATACATGTTAACAGCAATTGTAATAGTAAATGAACGTTGTTATACGAGAGCCGTGTCCTCGTCTCGATAAGCAATAACTACCCCACTCTACGAGCGAACAAAACACTCAACCAATCAAGGTTCATTAAAACACCTTATTAAAAACTGTCGAACAACCCACTCTCGATGGGAGATATTAAAAACACTCAACACCGACACAGTATCGCGTTAATTGGCTGAACTAATTACCTGGGAGGATGTACGTATGATATGTTCGGCGAACATTGCACTTGCAATTGTTACTCACTTCACTTCGAACGGAGAGTTTTATATAACATTATTCGTTCCATATTTAAGTCGTGTAACGGTTTATGTTTTTTTCTTTTTAAATATACCGAATATAACCTGCTAATAGTTGTCGACTTTAAATGCTATTGGGTCATTACTCGATTAGCTAAGCTATTTTTAATTTGTAAATTATTACATGATATACGTTCGGTGTTCATTTTTCTTGTGATTATTACTGACTTTACTTCATAACCGAGATATTTGTACAATATTATTCGTCCCATAGTAACGAGTAAAACGCGTAATGGTTTTTGAATTAGTTTCATTATATATATAGCTGACAATCAAATATTTAAGGGTTATAAATACCATTAATTTTTGTTTTAAATATCAATCGTAGGACGCTATATAAAAACATCTGAAAAAATAATATCTCAAGTTTTCTTGACGCGAGTAAAATCAGGGGGCACAGCTAGTCGATAATATCGATCACGGGGCGTGATTTAACGGGGATTATCGCGAGCGTAATTTACCGTCTGAAATCGCAGGATATATTAAAATTGTCGCACACCGCCTCCACGGTGCAGCGTCTGAAGGCTAATGATCCGTGAACGTAGTTGCCAATTTAGTACCTTCATTTCAGAGTCAGACGCCTTCGAAAAAACATTTTGGAATCAGCTGCGAATTTTAAAGGGGTTTCGAGAAGATTTTTTGCATGAAACACGCCGGTAATTCATAATCACAAATAACTACATAGCGATTTTTAAATAACAGTAAAATAGCTATAGCTATTTCATTATAGCACAACATACGTGTTAATGCAATATAGATATTTAATAGTTTATCGTTGTATCTTATTATGAAACGTTGACATGTATACTACAATTAATAATGTATTGTGGTAGAAATAATCATTTATTATTATTATAATATAAGTATTATAAATCTCATAATTTCTGTCACATGTATTAACGTGGTGCAAATTACTAAAAAATAAAATTTTCCGAGGCGTTTAAAGATTATTAATGGGTAATTCTCCGAGGGTGACGCAGTTTTTAAACTACATTAATATAGGTCTATTAACTTCAAATTGAATTCTTATGTCAGAAAATTACCAATATCTGGCTCCCTCTCGATATTTCAATTGCATCAACACACGTTAAGCTAATTCAAGCTCTGTTGTTCGCGTGACACGAAACGTTTTTCCTTTCCCAAACAATGAATGACGTTCCGATTTACGCAGAAAACATTGAGGAAAAAGAGGAATTGCGAAGTCACGGCGCAATTACTTGTGAGCTCCGATGGTCTTGACATCGCATTAGAGGTAGCCTACAAAAGCTACTGATGACTGACTGATATATTTGTAAACTCAATTTTAAATTAATCTTTATACGTTTACACGATCGCGTTCAAAACGACGTTCATCGAGCACGAACACAAGCACAAGCGTGTGAACGGGCTGTTCCAATGTTTGAATGTGTACGTGTGTGTGCTTGCCGTGAACCAGACGAGTGTCGGTTTTTTGGCACATCTAAGGATAAATGCACGCGTGTGTACAGCTTGTTTGGCGTGCCCCCCCCCAACCCACCCTTCAAACTACTCGTCGTGCTGCTTGCCAGGCTGCTTCCCGGGCTGCGTGGCACGCGTGTAAACCTAGTATCAAATATGATTTAAATTAATGATTGAATTTTAACTATAGGTAAATTTCTAATCGGTATCAACATTGGTTAGTATCGGTTAGTAGCATGAAGGTATTATTATTATAAATAATATGTTTGATTTATTAACAAAAGGCAACACTTATTTTTGACACCTAATGGTTCCAATATTTTTTATTATACCTACAAACCAAAGACAGTAGAGAGGAAGTGTCATAGACAATAAAACCCAATCTAAAAATAATGTTTTATACGAGGACATATTTTATTTGTTTAAACTGACAATTTTAAATTTCGAATTAATTCCATAGGTACGTTTAGAAGTTTTAAAAGCAAATAAGGTAACTTTCAATAAAGAAGATCGAATAAAATGAGATTAATAAAAGCGTCTACAGCCTGAGGACGTGCATATTTGATTCGATGAACTCAATTTAAAGCTAATCTCATCTCTGATTGTCGAAGAAATAAAATTTCACGCGTCGCCGCCTGAGCGGTGTAGGGGTGGTAGAAATGATGTTAATAAATACTCTCAAGGTTCATTGAGTACGCGTTCACTGGAAATACTATTTAATTCCCATATTAAAAAATAGTATTACATATAATTTTTTTTTTATTTACACATTTTGTGAAGGAAAAACACGTGAGTAATATATGTACGATATTTAAGGCATTTTTTAGAAATCGTTGGAAGGTTTTTAAATGTTATCTAAGGATCCTCTTTCTTTGTTTTAAATGATTTATAGATTGTAAATATGATTTATCTTAACAAAAGCAAACAATATAGGTACGGTCGTATTAAGAATCTCCCCATTTTTTTAGGTCGATTAAAAAAGAGATGAACACTATAAGTTTTACTAAAGACTACTATATCATTTTATAATAGGTATATATCAATTGTACATGATCGCATATTCTAATTCATTTAACTTTCAAATTTGACAACTGATTTAATAACGTTTTTCGAAGGGATGTAACACCGAAATGAAGGTGAATGAATGAAGGCAACTACGTTCACGGATCATTTGCCTTCAGACGCTGCACCGTTGAGGCAATTTTAATATATTTTGTAATTTACATCTCCTTTTAGTCATAGTAAACAAAGTTATACCTACATAAAAAACTATTTGATACAATATTTTATAAACCTGGATGAAAACATTTATTAATATAAAACACTGCAAAAATAAAACACTCCAAACTAATTTTGATATTGATAATAAATATGAGATTGATAAACTATAGGTAACACATAACAATCATCAGACATTAAAATTTATCAAAAGGCATCTATCTAGTGTTAGGAAGCTATACCATCTAGGCGATTATGGTGATATAGAAATATCTCGAATATGTCGACAACACGCCTTACCATGTATAAGTAATCCCTTACAGGAAAACTGGTTTAGGTATAGAAAAAGCTAAGCTATAAAACAGGCTGGAAGTTTAATACAACCAGCTTTTTATTACTTTAAATTATCCAGTGACGATAATTACAATAAACTTTCGCTCGATATCGACTCGCCTATACCTGCTCCACTGTTGTAACTTTTTAGTGTTCCTTTTATTACGACAAACGATTTTAATCAAGGCAAATTTTTGTTCAAAGTAAACGCTATTAACGCCTCGAAGACCGATTGGGAGCCGTGTCATTGGCAAATTCGTTTGATAGGTTTAACGATGCGATAAAATAAAAACTTTTTGTTACCCTGTATATATTGGACTGGAATCTTTGCCTCCGTTTGCGTAAGATAATGGAAATTAAATGTTAATATTGACAATGTTTAGTGTGTGCGGCTGAAAATAGAATGTAATTTATTTTTTATGCTTTAGAGAATATGTTATCTGAGTAGGAGGGTTTTATGACCTTTTAAAAATGTGAGGTTAATATGAAAGATAATTACATTATACATTATTTAAATACAAGTCACTTTCAAAATGTAGT
>JADANM010006178.1:7590716-7611691 GCA_026213755.1 Eurema hecabe
AAACTTTATACTTTTTACGCTCTGCGCTTTTCGAATTTATTAAACCTCCACACTTTTATTAGACATATAAATATTTAACGATGTTTTTCAATTATTAGTTATTTCTCATTTGCCAGATTAATTAATTATAAAAAAAAAAATATTCAAAGAATTCTATAGTTTTTACTGTATAAAATAAAAAAGAACAGCTAATTTTAGTAGTGTAAAACAGCAACACAAATCTGCTTAAATCGCCGTAGAATATTAAAGCAAAATACACCGCACAGGATAATTAAAAATGTTAGCTCATTCCAAGTTTAAAATTTCGCGCGAAACTAATAGTCCAAACATTTATGTGATGAAACAATTTGATACTGGCACACTATTGCAATTTTAAAAATGTTCTCATTCTAAATTTGAAAAAAATAGTTTTCATAATAAGCGAATATGGACAGTCGCAAATATAGAGCCACGGGAATACATTATTATTACAGGAACGGATGTAATGAATGAAAAATTTTATATCAGCAAACAATATAATAAAAATAATATTGTTTTATTTCATTAGGCATTCCCAATAATATGTCTTTTGATGAAACGTTGTACTATACGCCATTTATCGTGGGAAGATGGTACAATGGAACGTGGTATCATTTCGGTGTAAACCGGCTTGATTCGGCCTAACAAATAGACTAAAACACCTAAAACATTTACTTACAGCTCAATTTAGTTCAGAATTTAAGAGCAATTTACACCGCACAGAGTAATTAAAAGCGTTAGCATTCCAAGTTTAAAATCTGGCGGGAAACGAATCGCACAATAAAGCTGCGAATATTACCCCAGTTTGAGGCATGTGTCTAGAGCGTATCGTCCTTACACTGGCACGTTAAACTTGCCATATCATAGGATAAAAAAAATCGAAATTGGAAATAGGAAAATTAAATTATATAAAAGGTGACTTACCTATTCCTTAATTTACCCGCTTTAAAGCAATTTACGCGGCAGTTAGTAATTACGAGTAAAATCATAAACATTCCGAGTTTGAAATATGCCGGAAAGCGAATAGTGCAAAAAGCGGCAAATTACCGGAATTTCAGGCGTGTACCCGCAGCGCTTCCGTGACGTTACGGCCGTTTCCGTGTGTTGCCACTTCACTGAATTAGATAACCTGTGCCCTAGGCTTTATTACGTCTGTGCAAGTGCCTTGTTGAATGTCAAGATTCGTTACTTGGTAACGAAGTCCTGTTTCATAGTTTTTATTTTTTACTTTTTGGGTGGTAGTATTATAATCTTTACCGATTATAAAAAAAAGGTTAATTTGAGGCTTTGTGATGGTATTTGTTAAAATCAAATAATCAATTATTTTTTAAAAACTCCGTTTTATGTGCTATAAATTTCTGTAAATAATAATAAATATACAGTCATTTTTAAGTGTCAAATTTGCTGCAAAGACTTAATTCAATATGAAAACTTTTTACTTTAAAATTATCCAATATCTAACATCAAAGATAAAGTAACATAAAATAAATAAGTTTCGAACTCAACAGAAACTAATAAAATTAATACTTAATCAGATTTATCCGCGCGAGGTATAAATTCAGGTTTAAATCGTGAAATTTTCTAATTTATCTCACCATAGCCACTGTTCAGAGTAATTGCTTTCTCTAATGATTAAGATAAATGGTTGAAAATAATCCTAACTCTAAATATATTTTGTACTGGCTTATGTTGTTATAGCCAAGCTGTTATTTTGCGAATGTTGGTACCAGTATATAAGATTGTTTAGTAACATTTAGTATGTTGGTAGATATAGAAGTGAAACTCCATTCTACACACGCACACTCACACATATAATTAACCTCCTTGAATAAAAATAGGTATTTGAATTTTAGTGTTTTTATAAAAAAATAGCTTTCTCATTTCCCCAGTACACATCCATGCTCTTTATATAATAAGTATAAAATAAATATCTACTTTCTGAAAAGCCAAGGATTGTTTTAATGTAAATATTATTTTAGTTGATAATTAAAACCGTAGTTAAGTATTGTAACTAACCATTTAATGTTAAATAGACAATAAAGTTAATAAATAAAACTTAATGAAACCTCTTTCCGTGCTTTAAAGGTATACTCTTATAAAAAAAAAAAAAAATGCGAATTCAAATTTGGCGTTCCATAATTTATGACATAACTATTGTTACTGCTGTGCTAATCCCCACGTCCCGACACTAAATTTCTAATGAATTATCTAAAGAGATTTATTGTGGCTAATTTGAATACAGTCACCTATGGATTTATGCAATTTGCTTTTAACAAATGAAAATTATATGAGTCAAATATGTTTTTAATTGATGTTAACTATTATATGTTAGTAGTATATAATAATAAATTTTTACTTTTCCTTGACCTGTCAAACTTTTTCAGTTTGTTTTCCTGTCACTTTGACATTGGCAGTTATGGTCGCAGTAATAAGCGATCCTTTGCCATTTCAATATAAATAGAATAAAAGTAAATTAACTAAGTTATTTTTAGACAGTTTACTGAAATCACAAGGCAAAAGATATAGTAAAAGTATTTCGCAGCTCAAACAAACGTCAAATTGTATTGTAATTGTGTATTGGTCCAATTGTATAGGGCGATTCGAAAATGTGTTTATAATACTTATAATAAATGATAACATGATTTATCGACATCAAATCATACTAATAATTAACTAAGAGCCACCGCCAGCTAATTGTTTGTATGTTTTGTCCTGACTTGGTTGCCTGGAAGAGATCACTCTTAAGTGATAAGGCCGCCAGTTACTACAATGTTTTCTATTTTATAAGGTTTATATTGTTATGTGTAACGAAGTGTTAAAATAAATAAATTAATTAATAAATAAGAGAAAAGTCACATATCTACAACAAAATATAAAACATTACAAGCATACAAACCCAAAACAATTTGAAACTTAAAATATCATTCAAACTGCGTACGAAGTGGTCTATTTTATCTTAACTTGAAGTAAGTTTTGGTAGAAATTGGTCTAAATCTTGACAAAGTCGACGGCAAGCGGTCTGCGAACATTGATAAATTGTACAACTAGAATGTGTTAATTATTTACTTGTATTGTTTTATTAAATTTATGTTACCACTCGACAATGCCTTAGAAATTGTAATCTGTATATAACTATTCGCAGGAACTTTATAATGTTGCACTGGGTAAGGTTGAAGGATGCATTGAATTGGTTTTTAAAATATTTTGTTAGTATTTTCTAACTCAAAGATTATCTGAAAAACCGCTAAACAGCTACATTCTTAATATTAAAATCAATAGAGAAGATATCATAGTTTATATTTAAGCTATTTAACATTGGACTTTCAATAAAAATAATTTAAAACTAAACTGTAATATAGGGGCGAGTAGGTATTGTGTAGATTGACGGGGTTATGTAAACGTCAGAAGGGTCTTCAATTGATCGATTTCCAAATCAATTAAAGATGCCAATCAGTGTGCATATTATACCGTTTTCCTTATAATAACGTTTCGTTATTTTTCCTTTAGACCGAGCTTTCCTACAATATTAAATTGCTTAATAATAATCCTGAATAGCATTTTCTTGGTTGCCCGTTAATAAGTTCTGATTAAGTTTTATACAGTCAAATGTTATTAACATTTCTTGGCCAAAGTTCGCCGTAAGACTATGTGAAACTACGCTTACAGTGAATTTAATTCTCAAATTATAGCGCTCATTGTTGCTTAAATTATTATGTAACTATGAAATAAAATTATAATTGAAAATGAATACTTTGTTCTATAGCGCTTTGAAGAAAATTATTTCGAAATATTAAATAGACGGATGATAGTCTTTTTTAATAAAATAGGTACAGAGGAACCTCTTTTGTCGTCTCCTTTTTTGTCGCCCCTACATGTCATTGCCATATCACTCGAAATTTGAAATGACAAGTTCATGGTTCATATTTGGATCTTATTTTACAAAAAATCTTTAAAGAAGAAACTCGAATTATTATTGTGTAACTTTCACGACACCAACTTGCAAATACAGCACAGCCAGTAAATAAAAACAGTGACGTCATTGTATTCTATTCCACAGAGACCATTATTACTTAATCTAAAGGAAAATTACACCTACTTCAGTATAAACAAACGGCGATCATGATTCTTCAAACTGAAGTTGCGAGCGTCCGTAGCTTTAAATTACACTATCAATTTTACTTTTTCTAGCAAGTAAATTTAATTAAATTGATGTTTGCGGGGATCTTCGTGGATTTTTCTTTATTAGTGCCTCGCTCACGGTGCAGTGTGGCTGACAATTTAGAAATCAGTTAATCGTGTTTAGCCTTATGCAAAGATATTCCAGTATTAAGAAGCATTATTTTACCTCTCTACGTAGTCTTAGAAGTTGTAGTTCAGGATTTTGTACTTATAATGTCAGTGTGTATTGGAATTGTATATTCTTTTGTTATAATGAAACGGTTACTAGTTTAGATAAATATTGTTTAATACGAAAATGAATTGTAGATGTAACTTTAAAGGAAAAGTCTTCTTTTAATTAGTAATCCATACATCAAAAATTTAATTATGAGGCATGCGAATCTATTCCTTTGAAGCAATCAAACTTTCCTCAATTAAAACCTAAAATCTAATCACTATTGCTGAAACAATCCAATTGCTACTAAAAAGGCAAAACAATCCATTCTTTTCCCGGACATGCAATTTCGATTCCAGTACCGGGATACGGTCGCAACAAATTAAATTGGAGACTTAGATTAACAGGGTAAATGGTCCAATTAGTGTTTCGGTGGCAACGGGACAACGAGATTGCTTCCACCTGCGTTTGTGGACCACCCGATGTAAGACAATTCTCTTTATAGGGCACTTTCTTTTCATACATTGTGTGTTATGAATGAAAATTATGTTCATGATGGTCAACATTCTGTGGACTAAACTTACCTTCTTATCTAGTAGTAATGCTAATATATTAATTACTAGGCTGTTGAATCAGTCAAAGTAAATAGTACTTGTAATAGTAGGTCACAGTTTTACGCGTGTTGTTGTAAGATGTGTTGTAATACATTACTACCAGTCTAAAACCATTATTAAAATGGCAGTAAGATTTATTTTATTATTTAACAAAGAATTCTTCGTAAGAACAGTTTTTTTGTATTTTAGATAAGTATTATCGATAGTTTAAGATTATATAATAAATAGATACCAGAGACCGAAAATATATTAGCTTAGGTACTTTCTGAATTAGATGGAAAACAGTTCAACCGATGAATAATTTTAATGTTAAAATGTTTTGTAATTAAATAATATGTCAATTAAGTTTTGAATTCGTACTTGATGAAAATGAAAATATAGGATGTGGAGGTTGAGCATTTCTAAATCATGTAAAAGAAGAACGTCGCCTGTTTTTATCTGTTAAAAAGCAGAATTGCCAGACGTATAACCCATCAATTCAGATAAAGTGTCGATAAAACTTATTTATGTCCTCATTATGGGCTGATCTCTTCTCCATGACCTTATCAAGGCGGATGCAATAAACGTATCTGAGCGTCTTGCATCGGTTGGCATCATGCCACTTGAAGTAACCTGTCTACACACTATCCAGGTCACGGAATAGGGTTTCCTGTCCTACAGACATGTCCGGCTTTTTGGCACGCTAGTATGAGAACTAGCCGAATAGAATTTTGATTTACCACTGAAAGCATTTCAACTGTGGTTGGTAATTTGATAGCTGACATTTAGTTAGTGGAATAAAACATTTTGAATTTATCGTTTGCGAACGTTTTAGTTGATTGGGTGAACGTTGTTATCTACGATTGTTAAGTTTGGTCCGCTTCTTTTAATCTTTGATTTGACAACATTTTTTTTGTTTGCTTTAGTTAATTATTTTTTAATATAACCTTCTCATATAAGGATGCATTGAAGGATATTTTTAGTAAATATTGTTTGACATATTATTTAGATTAGAAATTTAAACAAAAATATGTTAATATTTTGCTTCTAAAATAATATATAAATTTATATCTCGAACGTAGTAGACGCTAGATATTGTTATTAAAAGTTTCGTCGATCAAAGGGAATTCTGCCTTAAACCACTAAAGGATTTGGAAGGGTACCGGTATACCCTTTTCTTGTAATCCTTTCGTATTTCGTAAATCCAACACACCTGGGAAAAATCATCCCTAAGTTATTGTTGGGGAATATTAGTGTCGGTTGTTGTTTACTTTTGGGTAAAATCCTGTTTATTCACTTTTCAATAAATTTCTCATATCTGCGAAAACGAGATATACTGCACAAAGACTTAGTTGCAAGAAACAAGGTTGAATGTTATTGAAAAATTTTAAGACGTTAAATTAGCTATTATACAGACAAACTATAGTTTATAATATATCTCGCTTATTGTAGGTAAACTTCTAAATTATTTTGGATTCAAATGACTTGCGTAGACCAAAACCATGCACAAACTGTCCTAAGGATGTTGACAATTTAACGGTGACATGTATAGTGTATGCGTAATACAAATTGAAGGGCTCTCCAGATCTCAATACAAATACACCGAACGACGTGGACGTAGAACGGAAACCATTTGCTATGTAATTTTGGCAAACACGGCGTTCTAGCGCAGTGGCGGCTAATGTCACGAGCCCCGACCACATTAGTGGGACTCGCTCGGACAATTATCGAGTCCAAATCCGACATTAATAACGGTAAACGGAGCTTGTGCTTGACTTGCGGCTGCATAATTCTATGCCAGCTAGATTTGGGATTTGCTAATTCAATTTGGTGCATTTTTTTAGGATGCTTTAATAGGATCGCTGGGTTTCTGTGTGCTTAAACAATGATGGTCCATAGTCGAATGTTGAATAATAAATGTATCGTAGTAATATATGAAAGTTTGAGACAATGTATGGATGGATGAATGTTTGTTATTCTTTCACGCAAAAACGGCTGAACCGATTTAGTTGGAATTTGGTATGGATATAGGTGATACCCTGGATTTACATATAACATAGAACTTTGTATCCCGGTATTTTTCCGCTAACGGGAAAGACCGCGGGAAAAACCGCGGGACACGACTTGTATGTAACAATGTACTGTCTATAGATGAATGTTAAATATTAAATGTATGCCTATTTAATTAGTCAAAGGTAAAGCTTTCGAGCTTATTATATTGTAGGGCATTTAGTTTTCTATTTTCTCTTTTCTGATGAAAAATCGTTAACAGATAAAAACTTATGTTATACACAAGAGTCATTATACAAGACATACATGGTATAGATCTATGTATCTATATATGTCTCACTAGTAGGTTATATTAAGAGTTATACATGTTAACAGCAATTGTAATAGTAAATGAACGTTGTTATACGAGAGCCGTGTCCTCGTCTCGATAAGCAATAACTACCCCACTCTACGAGCGAACAAAACACTCAACCAATCAAGGTTCATTAAAACACCTTATTAAAAACTGTCGAACAACCCACTCTCGATGGGAGATATTAAAAACCCTCAACACCGACACAGTATCGCGTTAATTGGCTGAACTAATTACCTGGGAGGATGTACGTATGATATGTTCGGCGAACATTGCACTTGCAATTATTGTTACTCACTTCACTTCGAACGGAGAGTTTTATATAATATTATTCGTTCCATATTTAAGTCGTGTAACGGTTTATGTTTTTTTCTTTTTAAATATACCGAATATAACCTGCTAATAGTTGTCGACTTTAAATGCTATTGGGTCATTACTCGATTAGCTAAGCTATTTTTAATTTGTAAATTATTACATGATATACGTTCGGTGTTCATTTTTCTTGTGATTATTACTGACTTTACTTCATAACCGAGATATTTGTACAATATTATTCGTCCCATAGTAACGAGTAAAACGCGTAATGGTTTTTGAATTAGTTTCATTATATATATAGCTGACAATCAAATATTTAAGGGTTATAAATACCATTAATTTTTGTTTTAAATATCAATCGTAGGACGCTATATAAAAACATCTGAAAAAATAATATCTCAAGTTTTCTTGACGCGAGTAAAATCAGGGGGCACAGCTAGTCGATAATATCGATCACGGGGCGTGATTTAACGGGGATTATCGCGAGCGTAATTTACCGTCTGAAATCGCAGGATATATTAAAATTGTCGCACACCGCCTCCACGGTGCAGCGTCTGAAGGCTAATGATCCGTGAACGTAGTTGCCAATTTAGTACCTTCATTTCAGAGTCAGACGCCTTCGAAAAAACATTTTGGAATCAGCTGCGAATTTTAAAGGGGTTTCGAGAAGATTTTTTGCATGAAACACGCCGGTAATTCATAATCACAAATAACTACATAGCGATTTTTAAATAACAGTAAAATAGCTATAGCTATTTCATTATAGCACAACATACGTGTTAATGCAATATAGATATTTAATAGTTTATCGTTGTATCTTATTATGAAACGTTGACATGTATACTACAATTAATAATGTATTGTGGTAGAAATAATCATTTATTATTATTATAATATAAGTATTATAAATCTCATAATTTCTGTCACATGTATTAACGTGGTGCAAATTACTAAAAAATAAAATTTTCCGAGGCGTTTAAAGATTATTAATGGGTAATTCTCCGAGGGTGACGCAGTTTTTAAACTACATTAATATAGGTCTATTAACTTCAAATTGAATTCTTATGTCAGAAAATTACCAATATCTGGCTCCCTCTCGATATTTCAATTGCATCAACACACGTTAAGCTAATTCAAGCTCTGTTGTTCGCGTGACACGAAACGTTTTTCCTTTCCCAAACAATGAATGACGTTCCGATTTACGCAGAAAACATTGAGGAAAAAGAGGAATTGCGAAGTCACGGCGCAATTACTTGTGAGCTCCGATGGTCTTGACATCGCATTAGAGGTAGCCTACAAAAGCTACTGATGACTGACTGATATATTTGTAAACTCAATTTTAAATTAATCTTTATACGTTTACACGATCGCGTTCAAAACGACGTTCATCGAGCACGAACACAAGCACAAGCGTGTGAACGGGCTGTTCCAATGTTTGAATGTGTACGTGTGTGTGCTTGCCGTGAACCAGACGAGTGTCGGTTTTTTGGCACATCTAAGGATAAATGCACGCGTGTGTACAGCTTGTTTGGCGTGCCCCCCCCCAACCCACCCTTCAAACTACTCGTCGTGCTGCTTGCCAGGCTGCTTCCCGGGCTGCGTGGCACGCGTGTAAACCTAGTATCAAATATGATTTAAATTAATGATTGAATTTTAACTATAGGTAAATTTCTAATCGGTATCAACATTGGTTAGTATCGGTTAGTAGCATGAAGGTATTATTATTATAAATAATATGTTTGATTTATTAACAAAAGGCAACACTTATTTTTGACACCTAATGGTTCCAATATTTTTTATTATACCTACAAACCAAAGACAGTAGAGAGGAAGTGTCATAGACAATAAAACCCAATCTAAAAATAATGTTTTATACGAGGACATATTTTATTTGTTTAAACTGACAATTTTAAATTTCGAATTAATTCCATAGGTACGTTTAGAAGTTTTAAAAGCAAATAAGGTAACTTTCAATAAAGAAGATCGAATAAAATGAGATTAATAAAAGCGTCTACAGCCTGAGGACGTGCATATTTGATTCGATGAACTCAATTTAAAGCTAATCTCATCTCTGATTGTCGAAGAAATAAAATTTCACGCGTCGCCGCCTGAGCGGTGTAGGGGTGGTAGAAATGATGTTAATAAATACTCTCAAGGTTCATTGAGTACGCGTTCACTGGAAATACTATTTAATTCCCATATTAAAAAATAGTATTACATATAATTTTTTTTTTATTTACACATTTTGTGAAGGAAAAACACGTGAGTAATATATGTACGATATTTAAGGCATTTTTTAGAAATCGTTGGAAGGTTTTTAAATGTTATCTAAGGATCCTCTTTCTTTGTTTTAAATGATTTATAGATTGTAAATATGATTTATCTTAACAAAAGCAAACAATATAGGTACGGTCGTATTAAGAATCTCCCCATTTTTTTAGGTCGATTAAAAAAGAGATGAACACTATAAGTTTTACTAAAGACTACTATATCATTTTATAATAGGTATATATCAATTGTACATGATCGCATATTCTAATTCATTTAACTTTCAAATTTGACAACTGATTTAATAACGTTTTTCGAAGGGATGTAACACCGAAATGAAGGTGAATGAATGAAGGCAACTACGTTCACGGATCATTTGCCTTCAGACGCTGCACCGTTGAGGCAATTTTAATATATTTTGTAATTTACATCTCCTTTTAGTCATAGTAAACAAAGTTATACCTACATAAAAAACTATTTGATACAATATTTTATAAACCTGGATGAAAACATTTATTAATATAAAACACTGCAAAAATAAAACACTCCAAACTAATTTTGATATTGATAATAAATATGAGATTGATAAACTATAGGTAACACATAACAATCATCAGACATTAAAATTTATCAAAAGGCATCTATCTAGTGTTAGGAAGCTATACCATCTAGGCGATTATGGTGATATAGAAATATCTCGAATATGTCGACAACACGCCTTACCATGTATAAGTAATCCCTTACAGGAAAACTGGTTTAGGTATAGAAAAAGCTAAGCTATAAAACAGGCTGGAAGTTTAATACAACCAGCTTTTTATTACTTTAAATTATCCAGTGACGATAATTACAATAAACTTTCGCTCGATATCGACTCGCCTATACCTGCTCCACTGTTGTAACTTTTTAGTGTTCCTTTTATTACGACAAACGATTTTAATCAAGGCAAATTTTTGTTCAAAGTAAACGCTATTAACGCCTCGAAGACCGATTGGGAGCCGTGTCATTGGCAAATTCGTTTGATAGGTTTAACGATGCGATAAAATAAAAACTTTTTGTTACCCTGTATATATTGGACTGGAATCTTTGTCTCCGTTTGCGTAAGATAATGGAAATTAAATGTTAATATTGACAATGTTTAGTGTGTGCGGCTGAAAATAGAATGTAATTTATTTTTTATGCTTTAAGAGAATATGTTATCTGAGTAGGAGGGTTTTATGACCTTTCAAAAATGGGAGGTTAATATAAAAGATAATTACATTATACATTATTTAAATACAAGTCACTTTCAATATGTAGCAGATACTTAAGTTCAATAGAAATTACCCTACAGGTTTATATACAACAACGACTACATCTTCTTTTCGGTAAACTTAAGGCCAATAGGGGCGAAGGATCAGTGGAAAATGTTTAAAAACGGGTACAATTATTTAAGAACGTCTGTTGAGTGTATTATGGAAACCGTTCGAGTTACCTAAAAATATTTGCAAAGGGAGTATTTCTTGTAGTCAGAAATCAAGGCATACAAAGTCGCGATCAACAACTAGCATTATATAAAAAAATACGTTAAAGACAACGAGTACAGTAACGATGTAGTAAAAACCCTAATTACCTCTAATAAGACGAACCTACTCCACAAAATTAGTACCAACTTACTCTTAACATCGCTTCTATTTACTTGGTAAGATTTGCAAGAAAATCATATCCAAAGAACTACGTACATACTTCAGAACAAAATTACGGCACGCAAGTTGGGAAAATAAATTCAAGGAAGTCAGTCGTGTAACTCTCATTTGAAGTTAACTGCCCTCGAAATAGTTGAGAACTGTGTTGGCGGTTCGCCGACGGCCAGAGTGATTCCAAAAACAGTTTTATAGTCTTGATAGGTAAAAATTGAGTTAACTCGACTAAACACGGAGTATTTGTCGGACGGAATTCGTTATGAGTTGAAGATCTTCGCTTTTTAACGACGCCTTGTTGATTTTTGAAGTTTGAAGTATCATTGCGAAGCGGAGTTTTGTTAGTATGCACAGTTGTTTGTTACCAGTGACTTACGAGCTACGACGGCTGAATGTAGCATGTTGACGGAACATTTGGAAGATCTTATTGTAAGATTTATTTGTCGTGTTTAAGTTTGACGTGCCGCTTTACCTTATCTGTCGAAGAATCGAGCTTATTTAAATCACAAAATGCAATAGCAGAGTATTCTAAACACATTATAAGACAGTGTGAGAGAGATATAATATCGTTAAGACATTTGATTCGTATGAAGACGTGAAAGTTAGCTACGTGTGTGAGCAGAAATGCGATCGGAATAGACATTCGAACCGATCAAATTAGCAGCGCTAGGTAGGAAGAGCGAGTAGGAGTAGGTACTTTTATATCAAACTTATTCGCAGCCAACACGTAAACTTGGGAACTCTAAAAATTCAAAAGCAGGGAGAATCTAGGAAAATCGCTGTCGAACTGAAAATTCTTTTCTGCGCACCCTTAAAACTTTTCACAAGGAAACTTTTGTGTTCCTGGATATCGAGTGTACATTGAATAGTTCTGCATGCATAGTCTTTGTTAGATATTTTTGCTTTATGTTAAGGTAAAATGGAACGTTATAATCCGCGCTTTGTACCGCTCGTACGAGCTTTATACTTCATGTTTTGAACGATTTAGAAATTCATACAAAGTTATTTAATTTAGTTTTACAACTTCGTTTCTCATTGACTTTGTGCTAAATTCCATTGAAACCACCATCACGTCACAACAACGCTTTAATAAAGAATTTTGAATCTGGCACAATATATATCATATTATTTTGGGCGCGAACAAAAGAATACTATGACCTAGATTTCTTTGTGGCATCGTGGGTATAAAATTAAATTTTTATTGTTAATTTTTATAATTGACGCAGTTGCTAACGTATTAAAGTTGAGTTTATACATAAAATAAATCTCATTACCTCAGGAAAACAATAAAAAATTCATTCAAACTATTCTTTGTATAGAAATTTGTACAGACACAGAATGAACGATAAAGGAGGTGGAATATAAAAATAACTTAAATCAATAACATCACAGATAGAGTCTATTCAACGTTAATAACAGCTTCCATTCCATTAACGTTATTGCAGAGCTATTTCACAAGCAATTTCACAGGTACGAAACGTAAGACAAAGCGTTTACGTAAACGTTGCAACTGTGGTATAATGGCGTTTGTGTGAGCGTCTGGAAGCAAACGTCTATTTACTACACAGATTATTCTAGATGTCGTTGGAAATTTAAATTCTTGGTGACGTTGGAATTGGTTTCAATGTGTTCGTATACGTATTGTGTTTATCGATCTAGAAGGCTATTTAAGACTTGAAAATAACATGTTTTAATAAAATTCAATGCTATGTTGATGTGCAGCGCAATATACTGCAAAATGATCTGATTAAAAAAAAATGTTTTATGAACAGTTGCAACTGTGCTATTAAAGCGTTTGTGTGAATGTCTATTTACTACACAGATTATTCTAGATGTCGTTCGAAATTTAAATTCTTGGTGACGTTGGAATTGGTTTCAATGTGTTCCTGAACGTATGGTGTTTATCGATCTAGAACGTTTTTCAAGACCTTTTGAGAATAGTAATTACTATGATATAATAACATTCAATACTATGTTGAAGGGCAGCATACTTCCGGCTACATAATATATGTATAAACCATAAAGCTAAATAAAGAAAAAACTGTTTTAGTTCGAATAATAAATGTTACACAGATTATTCTAGATGTCGTTCGAAATTTAAATTCTTGGTGACGTTGGAATTGGTTTCAATGTGTACGTGACTCTTCTACCTAATTATAATATATATCCAATAGGCGGTTCAAAATCTTATTTCAATACAGTAAGTAGTAAAAGTCAACGTAAAACATTGAAGTGACTCATAAGTATGGGGTTTAATTTTAGCTCTACATTCCATGTGATTGGTACAATAATATATTAAACTATACTAAATAATGAATATAATACTGTATCAATACGTCGTCACTTGATAAATTCTTAAATGAAAATAATTATATATTCTGAATCACCGCCTAAAACTCTCAGTGATCTATGAGATCCCAAACGAGGAATAAGAGTTAAGTTATAAAGAATTTATTGTAAGTATTATTATATAAGTTGAATATTTGGAAAGAAAGTGAAATATACTACAGTTTTCAATGTTCATGTCTAGCTCTAATTATTTGGCTGTAGGTCGTCCATTGCTCGCTTGAAAGAAGGTCTTGGCAATTTCTGTCTAATATATGTCATATATGGCGCGGTTTTTTAGTCCATAGAGCTGGTAAGCAAGCAAACTCACACTAGACTACTAGACTATCAAAAAGGAAACTCTTAAACAAACACCGCAAGAAGGTCTTTAGCAAAAAAATCAGCATCCAAGCTTAGTCAGAGAATAATCTAGTATTAAAAATGTTTGGTAAAGTTTAAAAGCGGCAAATAGAAAGGGACTAAGTTATATACTAATATATAAAGCTGAAGAGTTTTTTTGTTTGTTTGAACGCGCTAATCTCAGGATCTACTGGTTCGAATTGAAAAATTCTTTTTGTATTGAATTGACCATTTATCGAGGAAGGCTTTAGGCTATATAGTATATAACATCATGCTGCGACTAATAGGAGCGAAGATATAATGGAAAATGTGGAAAAAACGGGGAAAATTATTCATCTTTGATGGCTTCCTTTGCGTGCGCTGCGAAAACGGTTCAAGATACAAAAATAATATGTATGAAAGAATTATTCCTCTTTAAATGATCTAAAAAAAAGTCCTCGACAGTATATGTCTATTTTCTAAGATTGACTCGCTATACCATAATAATAGAAATAGATCCGACGGGGACGAAGTCGCGAGCAACATCTAGTAGCTAATAAAAGAAATGTTACCGAATCACAGTCGACCCTCGTCATTAGGCAAATTGTTGTCTGTGTAAGTAGTAATTTTTTACTAACTTAACGAGATCCAATTTGGGAAAATTTAAGCAAATTTCGGAGTCAAATTAAACAATAAGCGTTAAAGTTAAACATTTATTTTTATAAATAGCCGTTATTTGTTCGAGTTTATTTTATTGCGGAATCCTTATAATATCATACAAATTATTTGTTCTGGGTTCGGGTTCGGTATGAGACGTGTTTTGGGATTGTTATTGGAAATATATTCTTGTTGAGTCGTGTCCTGATTGCACCCTGAGTAAATATACATATATTTTCATGAACTAATCATTTATTTTCTGATCCAATGGTAAGCTAATGAAAGATTTGATGAACTGATTTAAAATTTACTTCCATTATTGGTTATTTGAACTAACGTCTAACTAATAATAAAGCCTTTTATTATTAGTTAGTCTACCTAATTAAAATGTAAATTTGCATCCTAAAAAATTTCTTTAAACGTGTTTTGGAATAATAAATATATAATAGTAATTATTTAAGGTAACAGTTCTACATTATTCGATCAGTGCCTTATACTATATTGTCTTTAACACATTTGCCGTGGCATCGGCACCGTTATTGATGATATGCGATTGTATGCGAACGAAGCCTATCCAAAAAAAAACTATTATTGGTCTCTACAAGACTTTGTTTGTTTCTAAAATTCCCATAATATATTAATTTAAGAATGATTTGTAAATTGAAAAATTTCACCAATATACAAAAATGATCTTTATAGGTTAGCACAGCGTTGGAAAAACTCTTGTATAAGTATATATATGTCTTAAATAAGTATATCGTCATATATAATTACATAAGGTAAAGAAGTTATTCATAAACAATTATTTTACAGGAATAACAGTCGCTCTAAACGGCTCTATGTCATTCGTTCGGTGCCTTATCCTATATCGTCTTTGGCTGGCTTCCAAACGTCACGGCATCGGCACTTTATTACCAATATGCGTTTGTATGCGAACGTAGCCTAACCAAAACGCCGAGCTTTGGTATAGAATATTTCTTTGTGTAACAAACTTCTCTTTACAGTAGTATATAGGTGCTAGTTTTTAGAAGGATTGTTATTTATATAAGCTTTAGATGGCACATGCAATGAAAAATAAGAAGGCATTAAAAAAATATATATAGTAATACGTTAGTAGTTCGCTTATAGTTTGTGAAATATATCGTACTAGCTGTTGCCCGTCTGTCTGCCGTGGTCTTTCATATTTACTTTGATCCCCCCTTATGATCCTTGTTTCAAGTTAAAAAGAAGCCCATGTCTTTTCTCAGGCTTTAGACCATCTGTGTATCAAATTTAATTACAATAGGTTCAGTCGTTTTGGCGTTAAGGCGTCACAAACAGACAGACACAGTTGTTTTCGTATAATATTAGTAAGGATTACTTACTTAAGGAAATAAAAAACTAATACAGAATAGATATTATATTTTATATAGAAGAGATAAAGTGTATTTATTTTTTTACAGACAAGTTATACGCAAAACTAGCAATAATTTCATGCTTACACAAATAAATCATTTATTCGTTTAGAAGTAAAAAAGAAAGACGAACTAAAGCTATCATCTGGTTATAAATCATGGGATCTTGTCGTTCACTCGCAGGTCGTCCAAGAAATATTGTACGTGCTCTAGGATTTATTTATGAGCCGGCAATCGCGAGGAAAATTGACTTTTCGACAAAAATACACTGAACTCGACTGTACTATTTCGATTATTATCTGCCTCATATTTCTTTTATTGGCCGTCGGCTTATTTTTAACAGGAGCTTAATGTTCGAAAGCAATTGAGTGTTTTATACACGACGCATTTTCGTTGCTATGTGAATGTTTTTCAATTTCCATTTATCTACTAATGTTAAAAAACTTAAAAGACATTCAAGGCATTTTAAAAGCTTCTAACTTCGCTGTCTCAAAAGTTATTATAAAATGTTCGTCAATATATTTGTCCATCCATTTTTCCAGTAAAACTCACAAGCAAATAAGTAGCCATTCTGTCAGCGTTCGACGTCCACTTAAGTATCTAAGTTTTAGAAATTTATATTACATCAAGTAATGTTAAAAGAATTTGAAGCTCCGGGAACGGAAGAGAACCTCCAAGTTTGATACTTGTTCTTAGTATGTAGTAAACTATGTTAGTATTTACATTATAAAATAATGAAAGCGTCTTAAGACCTACTCGCGATCTTATATAATATGAATATGGTTGCAAAAACGTTAAGGGAGAAGTTCGGTAATTGGAAGCGACGCAGGCCCGTTTTCCCTTTTCACCCTCTTTTTCTCCTTATTCGAAGGCCATCTTCACAATCGTGAGGCACAGTTTGTATCTACTTCTTTCTGTATAAAACAGCAGAGGTGATCCTGCAGCCCACTACCTCATTAGAAATATATAATACAAGTAATATTATAAAAAGCACCAATCAGTACATAAAGGGCATATAATAATGGAATTAGAACACGCTCAGCTAAAAAAACAATAGTAAAATTTTAAACCGATTGCGTGTCGCCAAATCGACTTCAGGAATAACCGAAACTAATGCCGATACTTGAATAGTATTTCGTCACGAAACTTACATTGCAAAAGTTAAATTGGTAATACTGGGGTTAGCTCGTAAAACGTTTATTACCAGATAATATCAGAAATAAGTCCTTTAACCGGTGGCACAGTCATCAATGTCTTGAAATAAAGATGTTTTATCTATCTGACTTATGGTTTTAGTTCGTTCCGATAAGGCATTATTAGACGCTTTTTATGACTTTAAGGGTATAAATTAAAACTTTAATAACGGTAATTCTAGTTTTCGAATACAGTATAAAGAATTGTGAAATGCGCAAAGGCCCTTTTTATCGTTTATTTTTTACTTTTAGCCACATTGTTTTAGTTTTGTAAGTGGCCAATGTCTAAGGGTACGAGTTAACACTATATTAGTAAAGGCATATTTGAAAGCGTAAATCTGCTTTTTTATCCCTTAACGAAAAGGAATCCATCCTATGTTTCAATTAGAACAATTCTGGCATAGCAACTCTCTCTCTTTGGGCTTTAGAAAGCTTGCAACTTTGGAATAAATGCCCATTCTACTCTGTAAAAATTGCTTTCTTAACTTAAAACCTTTCTATTTTCTAATAATTTGACGGCTTAAATTGGATGCATATGTAACATAGTTGAGCTTTTCCCCGTTTAAAAATACCAATATTTAAATCAAACTAAGGATACAACATAAATATACTGCTACGGCAATGACGTGAATATCAGATTATATTGGAGCAATAGCAAACAGCAACCCTTATCTAAAATAGCAGAATGTTTGCGTACTGCTATATCTACAGATCCCAATCCATCACATTTGGCTTAACTTCGCGAATAGTTGCCAACTCTAGGGATACTTTCGAGTTAAGGGCCGGCTTGTGGTTGTCTTATTAACTTAATAATATCCGCGCTATTTTAAATGCTTATATATATCTACGTCTGCGATAACCGTATTTTACAGTATCACTTCGAAAGACTGTAATTTTTCGATAAGTAATTGTTTAAAATACAAACAGTATATACCATTGGTTATCATCCTTCGATAGTTTATTGCACCGTAATTTATTTTATACTATTTATAATTTTGGTTGTGGTTGATACATTTTCTATATTCCTTAAATGAAAGATTAGAGATTAATATTATAGATCTCATGCTTTCCTTTTTACAGCTGACAACTATAAAAAGATGATTTCAAAAGTTTCCTAAGACAATAATAAGAAAGCAAAAAATGATGAAATTTTAATCTCTGTTCTACTAGTTTTACCCCTTAAAGAATTTAGTTGTAAAATACTACAAATAAAAACAATGTTACTTATTGAAACAACACAAAACAATACAGATTTAGATTCCTCCCATACTTCACCTACATACAAACCTTTTTTACAGACAATTGTTTTTAGAGCATAACTTAAACCACTCTTTTACTGTTTTGGCAACATCGCAGCGATAAAAGCATTCACCCGAGTTGTAAAACTCCGCGGAATTGTCCTCAAATAACACTAAAACGCTGTAACACGTACATCGTTACTTCTTCATGTACCGTGATATGGTAAGCTGACGATCCTGTGTTGAGCTATTCATTTTCTCTCATCTCACGAAGCTGGGAAGAAAATTAGGCTGATATTTTTTACCTAAATGTGCATGCTTGTAATGTGTTGTTACGGAATTTATAAAACGTTATTGCATAAACCAAGACAGTCGGATAACCTGTTGTTTTCTATGAGATAAATAATATTCAAATTATCTTAGTGAATTCGGGGATAGCCTCATATAAATTCAAAAAGATTAGAGAAGAAAAGATACATAATAAGTTTCAAACATAATAAATAATTTTATACTTTATATTAAAACAGAGATTATTTCATCTATTACTTGCAAAACATAAAAAGTAAATAAACAAGTAATTATTATTAAAAAAACAAAATACCCGACTGCACACTAAAAAAAGAGTAATTATGTCTTTATCCCGTGGGACTTTTAGGATAAAATGTATCCTATGACACTCCCGTAATCAAGACAAATCTAACGATACCTCATACATCAAAATCCATCAAGCCGTTTAGGCTACAGGAGGTCACAAAGGAACAGACATACATACTTACATACACTCGAAAAACATTACCCTCTTTGGCAGTCGGGTAAAAACAATACATACTACACAGAGAGCACCTAGCCACGTAGTTAAAAGATAAAATATTATATGAAAATTAAACTAATTTAATGCAGTCTGCAATATGCAATATGAGTCTCGAATAAAAGGACCTGCTTAGTACATGAAGTCATGAAAGCGAATTGAAAACGGTAAATGGTTATGCAACAATGATGCGGTAAATGAGATATACGGACGGAGAAACCTCTTCATATAAGAAAAAAAAACTTTAAAAATATAATTGCGCTAAAAAGAATGAAATAAACATTTCTTTTAAAACTCATAATGTCATTACTCCATTTATTTTATGGTATAAAAGCTTGTTGCGAGTTCTGTAGATGAGAAAGAACAATTTTTTTTAAAAAATACGAGTACTTGCTAAAACGACAAGATCGTTTTATATTTAAAATGATGTTACTCGTATAACGAAATAATTAAAACTAAGGAAAATTTTTAATTAATTATTTTAAACGCAATTCAATTAAAACTTGTTTGAAAAGTTTTAAATTTTGTTTTATTATCTTAATGTTCGTTTTTATCATTGTACAGTTCTAGCTTCCGCGTCTAATGCGTTGAACCCTGAATCGCGCTTACGATATTTATTCCAGACAGTATAATATAATTACAACTTTACCTAAAAAATTTCAACTTAGAAACATTGGTACGTAATACCGGTCAGTGGTTTCGAATTTCCCGTTGACATTGAGACTTCATCATATTAACATATTCAATAAAAAACTTGTAAAAAAATATTAAATTTTAATAATTTTACAGCTATAGCTACCACATTTGAATGGCCAAGTCCTGAATCATACATATGATATTTATTCCAGACTACACAAGCGGTAGTGGTTCATTTTGTCGAGGTCTGATGATCTTTTAGGTTTTAATCATTAAATATAAACTCAGTCCAAATAAAAACAAAGCACTAATCTGTATGATTATTTATTTTTTTATCTAATAATATATCCAGCAAACAGGGAATCTTGGAAAAAAATAGAGGAGGCCTATACTCATAAAGGAATACTTAACTTAAAATAAAGAACTAACAATACTAATAACTAGATATTAATGAACTACCAACCTATTACTAACAATTAATTGCATTATCTAAGAGTTAAAAAAGGCTTTATTATTATTGATACTATTATATAGCTTAGGTCTTGAACTTAAAAATGACTTTATACCAATTCATTATTATTTCGATCTCCAAGTTTGGACTATACTACAATAAACTTGGTCGAAGACAGTTTTTTCTACAAAGATTTATTTATTCCACCTCGTGGTAGCTTCCCACATCTCATTTACAGTCACGCAATATTATAGACACTAAATGTCTCTGCGGTGTTCTACAAAACATGGTCTTTACAAGCGAAATTTAATTTTACAATAATTAAGGTGCTCCCACGCTAGCGAAGATTAGAGAATCTCACCCCTGATT
>JADANM010006178.1:7669729-7680235 GCA_026213755.1 Eurema hecabe
TAGACGTTAAGTGCGTTATTTTTCCTAAAATATTTACAAGAAAATAAAATCAACTTATACTAAAGCCAATCGGTAATTCTATAGAGAAAAAGAAAATAGGAGCAAGGAAATAATGCCAGGAATAAAATGCGTCACTGGCATACAAATGAGCTAGGGAGTGTGTTGTATGTTAGACGATACAATACACATATAAACATAATAAATGAAGTGTCTGTCTGTGATATGAAAATGTTTTTCATAAGTCTATAGTGTAAGCCATGTCGTTTGGCTGAATTAACCCGTCTTCCTGTAATCGTAGATGATACTCATCTCACCAGAGATTACTACGAGAGTACTATTGGCCCATTTTCCCCTTTTTCTATAAAAAGTTCTTACCTTTATTCCTCTCCTTCTCTTGCCTCCAAATCCCTCCCTTTTTTTAAATAAATAAGTCGCTAATGTTAGTTTTTACATATTTTTGCGATTTTTCATATTAAAATGGCTGATGGTAAGCTACCACAGCTTACCATCAGGCGAAACTCCAGTTCGACTGCCATTCGATATTTAATATATTTTTTTAATTTTGTCTTTATCACGATATATCTTTTTATGTTGCTTTATTATATTTTCTAAATCAATTCAACCGATTACAAATAAACTTTCTGTAATAAGGATTTCCGTAGTTATCGCCCAACACAGGCGTCTTTTTATCCCGGGAATTGCGGTATGACGATATTTATGTCAAAAATGCCCAGACGAAGCCCGGGTCTTCCCTAGTATAGAATAATGGATAAATGATTATGTTTGGGGCGCAAATGATGGGACATAACTGACATGACCGCGATTTTAATGCCGTTTATGACGTTCCGGGCCGTCGGGGTTTTTACGAAGAAAACATTTGACGGATACAAAATATAGTTCTTTTGTAGTCAGTGAAAATTATTTGTGATACGCGTATAAGTAATTATTTCATACTTACATATAGTTTAGAGTACAGTTATTTGGGAAAATAGTATTTTTTTAAAAGAAGTGTAAATAAGTGTATATATAAATAGCTAGTTACTTTCCGTAGACAATAAATCTGACCTGTGTTAATAATTTAATCTACGGTTTAATCTCCTTCTATACCGAAGTTTAACTAAATACATTTTTCACGAAAGATAATAATTTTAGTTGGCTTCCCTTTTGCGAATAAAAATTTTGTGTGACAAAGCAAGCGATCATACTTAGATCCTGAATGTTTTAAAAATAGTATTTTATATAATTATAATTAGCAACGTAACCCTACCTTTTTCGCATCATTTTCTTCGAATATTTATAATCAAAGGAGGTTACTTATCCTGTAGCTATAAAAGCATTATTGACAAACAGAACTAATTTAGCGTTAAAAGTATTAGTAAGTTATATAAGAAACAAGATAATACTTTGAAAAAAATTCCTTTACAAAACTAATGAACTTCTAGGAAGAATATAATTTACAAAAACAAATCTTGTTTTCTAAACATTATTCTTAGAAGTTACCTTTTCGAATAATTCTGTTATTCCTTTAAACATTTTTTAACAGAACTTCTTATTAAAGCAGGTGCTTAATCTTAGTCGATAAATACAATGTCTTTTGTATGATAAAAAATAATTAATGTAATTAAATAGTTTTTAAAGGTCAAAATAATTTTAAACACTATTTTGAGGTTATGTAATTTTTATTCTGGAATACCTTATCGTTATAATTTCTTTTGAATAGTCTAAAATAAACATCTTAACACAAAATTAATCAGTGCGTAGATAGGTAATTTTGAAGTTTCATCCACTTTTGTAGTCGAGTGTACTTACTAAAACTCATATACCTAGATAATTTTATAAAACAAATCACGTTCGTAATACATCAGCGGTCTCTTAACTTTGTAATGTTCGTACCTAGTTAACAGTTCCAAGCTGAAGTTAATTTCGAAATTAACATTTGCTATTTTGCATTTATATTGAATTTAATATGGCTGCTCAAAACTTTTCCTTTTGTTAATTATTTATATTAATAAAAGATTCTTTGTAGTATTGATCAAAATAATCATAATCAAATAGACTATTGTTTGCATAAAAATAGCATTAGTGATTAAAATAATATCTATTGGAAGCTTCTTTTTTGTTTCAACTACTTCTGTTTCTAGTTTGTAAAAAAAAGGCGCCATTAGTTAAAATTGAGTATATTTTTATTATAATAAAATAAGCTTGAGCTGACTCTAACCAGGTTAACGTCTATAAATAAAGACAAACTCAATAACACTAAAGGATAGAAAGCACTTATATTTATTTCAATTTTACAACCAAAGAGATTTAAATGTAACCAGAAAGCAAACGAAATGGCCGCCGCGTAAAAAGTCGCTTGAATTTATTCAAGTCCCGTCCGCAGCCTTTGTGTTGCTAATTCAACCCGAGTCCCTGTCATTACCCCGCAACACATTCCAGACCACCGCACATGCACATTTAATAGCCTGTCGTACTCGTGTCTTGAGGAGATACTGGCAACTTGGCCGGGATAAAGATTTTTTTTCTTTTTCCGCGCCGCGTCTTTCGTGCCAGTGATAAGAACGAGATAACGTCAAATTCTAAAAAGGTTTTATTACTTGTAAATTCGATTTGTTAATTTTAAAATTGGATCGCTGAAACTGCTTCTTTAAGTGTTCCTGACGTACTACTTATGTTTTTTTTTCAGGTTATTTTGTGCCAGTCTAAGGAAAAAGTATTGTTATAAATTTAAAGAAGGTCGTTTATTTTTTCAAATCTATACATATATTAAAAACGCAACGAGTCGCTGTCTGTACGTGGAAGATGTATGAGAAAATAAATTATAGGAGAACTTTTTTAACGCAATAGAACCCAAAACAATGATTTGTGGAATTTTTGTCTGTTTGTCTGTTTGTTTGTGCACGCTTATCTCAGAAACGGCTTATCCTATCTAGATAGGGTTTTCAATGATATATTGTGGTAGGCTTAACTTAACATTTAGTCTATAATTCATGTTAATCGGTTGATAAATAAAAAAGTTATGGCAATTTAAAGAATCACGTTGAACTTGCTGAACGTTTGTTGGCGCGGGTTAGGTTTTTTCAAAAATACTGCCCAAAGTCACTTTTCTACGCGGGCGAACGCGCTGGCACAGCTAGTTAATTATAATAATTTAAAAATGTAAATACATTACCTCATACACTCATCAGCAGCCCGCCCCGGCTTCGTACGAATAAATGATAACAATACTAATTATAATAAGTAGCTTATTAGCGTATTATATTATAATGATATGCTAACATATCTATTACTAAACTAGGGAAGAGCAACTACTCATACTGCCGTGTTCTGATGTCTCATACGTCTTATGATAATCAAATGGCGTAATAACTAAGTTAATGCAGCGCTAATGTTACTGTCTTAATTAGTATGAAATACTGCAGTATGGTATTAATACGGCTGTAGAGTTATACGCTTAGCGGCATTTGTTGCGGTAATTTAAATTCTTAAGAGATCTAGAAGACGCCTTTTTTTCTTATTATTTAATTTTTATCTAAACTAATATTGATATAAATTATTTATAAAGTTTTGAGCAAGAAAATAAGAAAAGGGAGTAAAGAAAAGAAGATTAAAAGAGGGCAGAAAGGAAGAAATGGGCCTCCGATTTACCACTTACCGAACGAAACACTCTGTTGAGATGCCATTACTTGATTGCTACTTTTTGTTTTTCTATGTTTAAATCTACTTCTACGTATCCGTAGATCATCTACGGCGTAGACCTAGAAAAACAATTAAAAGCCAGTGACTGTATCATGCTGTCTATTTCATAATAATACTGCATATATAACTTTCAATATATGCTATAAGTACAACAAAACGCTTTACATACAGGTTAGGATTACGAATCCTGCAAACATCATTCTTGATATATATTCAATGTGAAGTGTCCTGTGTCACTAGTACGCTACTCCCAATAGATCGGCTTGCACAAAGGCGAATAATCTAGTCCCAATGGTGTAATATGTTTTTGTTGTACTGTATTGGGCTGTAGGAACAATGTATATGCTTCGTTAAATGTACTGGTTGCATTTAAATAGATCAATATACAATCGTTTTTAAACGTTTTTAAATTTCGACTTTGGAACACACACACACACTCATACACTTTCTTATATATGCAGATGCGTGAGGATACACGAACACATTTCTTTGTTAATCAATTTAGTTCTATTAAGTACTAAAGAAGCAAAGCAAAACAATTGGTCAAAAGAGAACATTAATGACCTTTAGGGCTAATATATTGATTTTATTAATATAACAAAATTTATAAAAATAATTGAGAATTTAGTAATAGAAAAGAGTGCAGATATAAACTAAAATGTTATATACTTAAGCGATAAAGCAGCTTCTAGAAATAGTCTTCATATTTATAGGTGCTTTGAAACTACATAGACTAGTCATAAAACGCAGTAAAACGAAATCCTGAATGAATAGTTCTTACGGCACCCTCGTTCCACGGAATTGTCACTATCCTCTCTGGCTGAAAGCGTAGAGCAACTTCCATAAAGGTGGATAATCCAATCCCTACGGTGTAATACGACTCCACTTTCTTGTTTTTTTAGGAATTCCAGGCTTAGCTACTACTAATATGCTACTAATACAATACACATTATTACTAATATACTACTTAGTGTGGAATATTCCTAAAAATACGTAACTGTATATTACCACAAAATGAACATTTTATGGGTTAAATCGGTGTTCCATGTATAAATTGAGATAGATGGCAGTTTTTTTTTGTAATTTTCATTTTAAAATTTTCTAGATCATTTTAAATGTCAAAGGTTACAAGAGATTAATTATTACGAAAAATACGTAATATTATATTTATTCACATCGTAGAATAACCAAAATCAAAAATTAAACATGCACCGTTCATTTGTTTCAGATTGAAGGAAAACCAATAATTCAGCAAAGAATACTGCCTAGTCCAGCCGTGTCTATACCAAATCGGTACCAAAATGTCGATGTCACCACGGCGCCTGGGGACGAGAATACTAACATTATATTCAGTCCTTGGAAAGCTTTTGGTCCCTTCGTGGATACCATCCAGGTAATTTCTTTTGCAAGTGACTATGTGTATAACTATGCGAGTCATAAGTCGAGAGAATTTCGGGATAAACACAACGTTTCAATATTATGTTACAGACTTCACAATAATTCGATCTGAATATCCTAGTGACGGTTAAAATTGTAAAGAATCATTACATTGAAATAAAAGCCTTGAATCATATAAACGAAACATCATTCAATGATAATTAATTCATCTAAAAGAGCGCTCGGAACCATTACGATAAAATACGAATCAATTAGACCAATTTACTTGGTTGTACATTATCAAAATTCGTGTATCATAAATATCCCATCGCTAAACAACGAACCACGCGCCAGATTTTCTCGGAACAATTTCTCTAATTGGTTTTAGACATTGATTAATGGCAACGCACGAACGCCAGACTATCGTTCACAATCATTATGCTATCTCGAACATAGTCATTACGGAGCTTCTCTGCCGTAGTTTGCAAGTTGCCTTTTCCAAGGCTGTCGATTACTTTGAGCGGGAATTCAGGAAACAATTTTGTATTAGTAGAACCGGTGTTTATTTTTCTACTTTCTGTTTTCTTTAATGTTGGGACATTGATACCGATTATTTTGTCGTTTGTTTTTTTTTTCTTTTATTTGATAACTGGGTTTTACCTTATGATAAGCAATTACCTCCGCCCACCAACAGTCACGAAGCTCCTGTGCTTCTTGACATCTCTAATGAGATGCCATTACTTAACGCCGGTTTTCTGTGGAAGGGTCGTTCAACCCAGGTCGAGTCGGCCCAAATTCAAACGTGAATCTAATATCTATAGGTATATATCGTAATTTGGATACTTAGTAACTTCGATTGTGTATTTCGAATCTTACTATTATAGCATTTAAGTCATATTAATAACGAACTTAAGATTTTTTTACATAAACTTACCTTTTTTATATAATTTAGGATGGTGAATCACTGCCCAGTCAAGACTCGGTGATATTCCCCACTTCGAGACACCATGATCTAGACGAAGATGTCACAGATCTGATACCGACCAGCACGAGAGGGTCTTCAAATAAGGTACGTCTGGGTTTTTAAAATATTTATTTTCTTATAAAAATAAACTTTTTCTATCTGTACAACGTATTAACATTTGAATATGATTATTTTAATTCTTACAAAAGATTAAATGAAAGTTTTTTATTGATACAAGAACGAATAATACTCTAAAAATTTTAAAACGAAAGTTTAACACGACTCCTTTTCAAATACAAATATTCTTACAGTATTGATACGTTAATTAAGCGATCAATATTTTAATATCAATTGTAAAGTTCCAAGCCTATACTGAAAATTAACCATATAATAATAATAATTCCAACAAATTACCTCTTACCCAAGTTCCCAACGACTTCTAAGACATATGAAGGGCTCACGCAAGTATGATTCCTTACAAACTAATAATGATGTATCGTCAATACCCAAACTCGAAACTTATGCAAATTGAAAATTTCAGTTGTTAGAACCACGCAAACTTCTAAATAACAAACAATGGATTGTATTAAACCATCTTTGTGAGTTATTGGTGTGCGTAAAATCAATTTTGTTATTGATTAACTTCCAAACATTTCCGCTTCGAAACAATATTATCAATAGGTTATTCAAACTGACCTTTACCCTTTTTGACGCTAATTTAATGATTATGTCAGTTAATTTGATAGTTACTAGGGTAGAATTATATTGATTGATAAGAGTGTATAATAATATAAGATTTTAAGAAACATTGTCTTGTTTGGTTTTCTATGAAGGTCTATCCATTTACTAACATTAGCCGCACCGATATTTAGATTAAATTAATCGCAGCTGCTAGACGTGGAATTGTATAATTGGGTATTCTATTGTTGCAATTGATGTGTTCATTTAATTTATTATTTCTATTGAGTTCTACAAACTAAAGAAAAAGTTTGTTTATTTTAAGCTGCTATTTTAGTAAAAATTAAATAACCTAGGGATTTCGGAAGCATAGCGTCTAGATATTTGTTTTTCCTCCAAAAAAATTTTGCACTTTTTAAAACTTTTGAACTATATATCATTATAAAATCAAAGATTGAGTTTGTTTCAGATTAAGACAGAATTTATTCATTAATAAATTAGGTTTCGATTAGAGTGGCTTCTGGGAATATTTCAGTCTAAGATCAGTTACTACGTAATTTATTTAAAAGTTTTGATTTGATATTTCATTTTTCCAAATTTGAAATGTCACATTGATGACAAATAAAGATCTTCGATGATTTAAAAAAAAAAAAATTGTACAAACAACGTAAATAGTGCTTTGTAACCGCAAGGAAACCGCAATCCGCTCTTTTTCTTTTTTTTAACTAAATGGTTTTGCTGCTAGGAATTTTTAAGAAAAATCAATGGTAGTGAACTTAGAAACGAAAGACAGGTTATCATTCCACCAAACTGCACAACATTTTGTCTTGTTTTGTTTCAGTATGTTTTATGACTAAGTTACTCCATGAACATCACTTACAAAACCTTATTTAAATCAAATAATCAATCCATAATCTAGTACCTATATCACCAGCGTTTCATAACACATAGTTCTTTATATGACTTCATCTCTCTCAGACGCTTGATTGTTTATCATCTTCCTACTCAGGTGGCATCAATCAGCCAGCTATCATTTCTGGTGAGACCAGAGAGCTTCGAGCGAGGCCAGTTGCGGCTGATGTGCATATCCACCGTGCACTCAGTATACAATGAGAGAGCTGAGCTTGTCATCAACGAGGAGCGGCCGCAAATCGCCTCTGTACTTGGCACCAGAGACCGGTCTTCAGGTATGTTGTTTTTGCTTGCTTAACAAATTTGTATGTAATGTTTAGACGAGCTTGGTGAAGTGGTAACACAACTGTTTTCAGCGCGAGGATTTGTGGGTTCCATGCCCACACCGGAAAAAAATATTTGTAATTGACGTTCGTATATTTCTAGGAACTGAGTGTTATATGTATGGATGTGCAAAGAAAAGCATGTTTGTATAATTTTACAGTCATCTAGTGGCGATGCGTGCTTAATAAGGAAATAGATGGCGTTGTGTTGGAAGCTTCCTGTGGTATAATTATTATTATCCATTATTATTAAATGCGTTATTTTAAAGTAACAGTTTTTCATGATATGTCATCATAATCGAAGTGTAATACGTGTACGTTGACGTCATTACGCCAAAACTTCTCTACATTTAATTACAACGCCATACGTAAAATTGTATCTGAAACTTTTCCATAGCGTGTCTCGAAATAAGTTTAAATGAAATAAAATAGAATAAAAAACGAAGTAGGTCAATAGCTGGTGCAGATTACCCAGGACAGTGCGTCCATTAAAAGGATCACGGTCCGCTGATGAATTTCACCCTTCAATAACCGCTTTATCCAGCATTGATCTAGAAAATTGCACTCATTTATCATTTATCCAGTGCAAAATTAATCATTTTATTGTACTGTTGAGAATTTTCAATTTTGCAATAGGTTGTGTTTATTCATTTTCATTCGTACCGAGTTATTGCACTGTAATTATTTGATATTAAAATAGTAAGGACTGCCGATTTGAGAATCATGTTAATTAAACTTATAACAATATCTATCAAAACTGACGTAAGATAAATAATCTTTGTGACAAAATCTTCTACTATGCTTTTACCTTATCTTAACGGATTAGGCAGGTGATTATCCTATTCATTAAGTAAAAAAATATATAATTTGGATTATTCGTTCCTTGACGCCTAAAAGCAACTTTTAACTTATAACGGCTTAGAACCATATTCTAAATGATTGCATATCATTGCTACGTAACAGGGCTATTAATAAATAGGTTAGTTCTATTCGTTTACAAATTTTATTTGAATTACTTTGCTTTGAAATTAATAAGGAAAAACCAAAACTTCTTTATTTAGCAACAAGACCGCATCGGTCTTACCACCGATATTAACAGCGTCGGCAAAGAAAAATCCGTAATCACCGCCTTTCAGTATACACAATTTAAAGTGTACTCCGAAGCGTTTTATCAAAGCATATAATTCCCTTCATTCCTCCCGACTGAGCGGTAGCCGTGAGATTTTTCTCTTAAATATATTTATTCAGTTGCCAAGTAGTTGCATTTCACCCAAAAGTTCTCAAGGTAAATTGCACTGCAAGTCAGTTGGCGCAAATATTTGAATTGTAGAGTGGGATTGGTTTGCTTTCTGTGATTCAGGCGATGTTTACGGCGAAATATAAAATTTTCTTGCGATTTCCATGTTGGAGTTGCTTTCACTACGTATTCAATGTTCCGCGCTCGTCCGCACTAGCTGGCGAATAAATGTTTTTGACTAGAATGAGCTAAAATTGTTTATATTATGTTCATAATAAGAAGTTGATTAATAATTTCTTCAATTTTAATTAGAGTAGGAAATGCTTAAGCGCATTTAAACCTTTGCGATTTTGTTTTTCAAAATGTTCTAAGCCTTTTTTGTATGTAATTTTTTGTGCGTCTTTACATAAAATCTTGTTCTAATAATGTAATGTAGGTTTAAGTTAAGTTTTATTTCAACTAATAAATATACAATAATGATGTAGCAACATTATTTTAAGCACAAAGATACTTTTTGGTATTTAATATTTTAGACTTTTCAATTTGAAGTTTTGAACACACTAACTTAAAAATCAGATAAAAAATGCCACAGACGAGTACGGCCTATACCCATTAAACTAACATAACCCTAACACGGGCGGAACCGCAGAACACAGCTAGTCTAATAATAATTACGAACACGAACGTAACAAGCCGGTACAGCAGATACGGGAACCAGAACGCGTGTTACTCATGTCATTACCCTCACCACTAACGACAGCTTTCGACGTAATAAAAATTCTACAACAAAGTTTTGAATTTATACCCTTTTAGTTGTCGTAATGTTGGTACAATGAAACGATGGTAATGTTGGTAATAATGGATATTTTGGTAGTACCATTTTAAGAATTGTGTTTAGAGGTAAATGAAAACCTTTAGATTCAATCGTAAGATGTGAAATTATAACTAAATATGTAGCAAAGAAATAGCTATGAGATGTTTTGGTAAAATTTTAAAATCTGTTCAAAGTTCATATTATGCATGTAAAATAAGATGATGATATCTTGATAGTGTTGTTACGAAAGGTATTAAGACCTTATAAATTTTTTTGACCTTAGAAATCTTTCGGTACATTTTAATGTGACATAGTAGGTATATTATGGTCTGACATAAGTGTATTAAACCTTGATGGACGAAATTTAAAAAGAAAACAGTTCCAATATTACATTTAAAATTTTATAACCAAAACCTTATACAACGATGCGAATATATTTAGAATTCCTATTCAGATATCTAGCTTAGTAAGAAGCGAATAAGCAAAGCAGGAAAATGTTTGG
>JADANM010006178.1:7769688-7784169 GCA_026213755.1 Eurema hecabe
ATATATACAAGTGTTATTATTATTATTTATTAAATAAAATTGGTGAACACCATTTTCAAATTTTACTTTATTAATTATTTATTGTAAAATATTGATGTTTTCTGTAATTTATTAACAGTCAAAGTCTCTCCCTATGTCAAATATTATGACTGGTAAAAACTGTTTGATTTTTAACCTTATCTGTTGTATATATTTTGCAGCGTATAATAAATATTGTTTAAACATATTTACAGTTCCCATTGTGGAGTTCTTCTCGTCGGCCATTTTGACGTCACTTCGGTCCATAATATCAAAATTAGTAGAGAAAGATGAAACTGGTAACTATTCATTTATTTTTATTTTGTAACGTATATAAGATCACGACCAAAACAAATATCGAAAGGGTGAATTGGCTCGGCTTTCAGGGCATCTTACTACGGCAACGCCCAAGCTTGAACGTGAGGCACTTATCTTTTCAACTGTTTATAGGCGCAGGTGGTCACTATACGAACCTCCTACTCAATTAATAAAAAATAGAAAGGATGCATAGGAATGCTGATATTGTCACCTAACACTATCAGCATTCCCTTATGAAATAAATGTTACTAGTATTATAAAAGTTGAAATTACATAAATAGACTAATATAAGATTGATTTGGAAAATCTGTTTGTTACAGCTGGTTACCCGACTTAACTTATTTAATTATTTCGTGATAATTTCAGCAAAAGTGAACTCTCTCTTCTCCCTCACGGAGACCTTGGCGTCGCTGGTCTTCCATCCACTCTACTCCTGGCTATACATGAAGACGCTATCTGTTCTACCTGGTGCTGTCTTCCTCACCAGCGCATCTTTAATCATACCAGCTTCTATGATTCTAACGTAAGTTCTTTATGCTTAAGTTGACAGTTAAGCGCTCAACGTTCTTCTGAACCCTGTGGATATGCTGTCTTCATGCTAGAAGATTCGTGAGAGAGAAGTGTAATTTTGTATATGGTTAATGGAATTGGTGTATAATTGAATTAATTATAATTATAACTTAGCTGGGATTAGTCGCTAAGCTACCTTGCCTAACTTTAAAACCAAAAAGTTACTTCTCCAAACATCTTTAGGCTAATGTAATATTTGATGGTAAAAATTTGATAAAATTGTAAAAATTGATCAACAAGAGGTGCGTCGATATATAAGACTATAAGTATGTTTCCAGGTTCGTAATTACATATTGCTAATGATATTATATAATATTCTAGATTCTTCTACGTTCAACATAGAAGAGCTATGAGAAACTCGAGAAAGGCAGCGCTGGAAGCACAAGAGAAAAAAGATGCTGACGCCGAGAAAGTTCCAGAAAAACTTTACTTACCAGACACTATCAATCCAGAATTGACTGAGAAAACTAAATTATAATTTGGATTGAGTTCCCTATGTAGATTATTTAGAATCACATTCGTTTGTTCCTTAAAACTAAAAAGTATTATTAGAACATACTGTTAGAAAGTCTTTTTACAAGATGCCTTGTTCTTGGTCATTGAAGGCACCAATTAACCGAATTTAGAAATCAAAAGGAACTATTTACGTATATTGTATATAGTATAAGGTGTGGTTAAACAAATTTATAGCATTTAATGAGAAAACTTCGAAAGAAAATCCTCTTTAGAGCAAAAATGTTACTAATGGGAGTGATTACAACTTGTTTCTTATTGCCTCAATTAACAAGTTATTATTTGAATCAGCGTGAATAGAATGAAACACATTGTAGAAACGAATTCATAATTATCTCTTACTCATAATATTTTCCATTTATCTGCCTATAAGAATCATGAATCTAGGAAAAATCATTATAAATTGGATCAATGCTAAGTCAAGGGGCAATACTAGTTAATTTTGGTTTAATAAAGTTTATTTTTAAACTATTATAAAAGTAAAGAATATTTACCTATGAGAATAAATAATAAAATCTTATGGTAATAATGATTATTAACCAGCTAATATTTTTATTAAATTTAAACTATTAGATATTCTCTGACTAACCCTAAAAATGCTTCAAGGGGTTATTATAAACCATCAGGCTCTACTAGTCGTTTTGGGCGGTGATGTCAACTTTACATCAGATTGCTCACTAGTTTATTCATCCCTGTTATAAAAATCAAGCAATTATACAAAGAACCTGATACCAATATCAATGCTTGCCCTATAGGCTTTTATAGTAATTAACTTCACCATGACAAAATATATTTATATATATTTATAATATGTATATATTTAAAACTTTTTAAAAAGGGATTTTAAGATTCTGTAATTTGTTTTTTGTTGTATTCTTTATAACATATTTTAGTCTAAGATTACCAGAAGCGAATGCGTTTACTAAGAAGTGATTTTTTTTTATTATAAGCGTGCACTGTTAATTTTCATCACACATATCTATAAAATATTTAATATATTACATTTATTACTATATTTGTTACATTTATAACATTTAATATAATAATCAATTGTACTTTGTGAGATTCTAAGATCTAAATAAATCCTGAGAAGGTTTCCCTACAAAATTGCACCTAATTTGCAAATTTCAGAAGCGAATTTTGCAATTTGAAAAATGAGGACGGGGTTTCGAACGCGTCAAAATTTTTCAAAAACAATAATGCGAAGGAATTCTTGAAGTAACAAAATAATAAATTATAATTATTTTTATACGTTAATTTTTTTAGTTTAATGTATTTAGTGTACAAGTTTATTACGTAAGATATGATATAACTTTCGGTGAAATTGTTTAAAGCAATTTACTTCCAGACATAAGAACTGAATTATAAAGGATTATTCGTGTTATGTACATATTATTTGTTATAAAGATATAAATAAATAGTAGTGTTTTATTAATACTGACTTCAATGTATTCTTAACCCCAATGTCTTAAGGGTCTTTTCGAACATTACTTTTAAAGGAGTATCCACAATTCGAGTATATAAAAAAAGTAAAAGAAGGAAGCAAAAAGATATTAAATTAAATTCAATAAAAATAAATTTAGTTATCAACACTTCACACACGCGACTTCAAAATTTACACATTCATAATTTTGGTGTATATTTTTTTTATATGCACACCAAAGAGTTTCTTTTAATATGGAACGATTGTGTCACTGCTTATTTGAGGTTATTTAAAGTTATATTTTATAAGTAAAATATTGTGCAATTTGTTTCTAATTATAATAATACCAAGGTAGAAAAAATCCGGTAACCAAAAATATGCAGCATTTTCTCTAATAGTCTCAAAAAATTATCTCCAATATGTGTTACAGCAGTATTATGATAATAATTTATTAAAATTTACAACCACTTGTCCGTGGCGCGTTATTGCGTTCTATCACTTCACGTTTTGATAATTTTTACAATAGCAGTTGTAAATCTTTAGAAAAGCCACGCTTAGTATTCTAATCTAACTAAAAACAACATTAAATGTGTGGCAAGAATGAATATTCATTACCAATTATATTTCTTATCGTGTAATTATGATATGATTGTATCGAAATATACTATTCTGAAATATTGAGGCCCCTTGCCTCCTGTGACTAGGAGAGAGCTCACGAATGGCTCTGATCACTTACCACGAGGTGACGGGACCCCTTGTACTTGTCTTATATAAACATATTTCAAAATATATAAGTCAGTGTAATTGTTACATCAAAATGTTACCATATTGACCAATCTAGTCATGCCACATTTGTACTATTGGAAACCTTTTAAAAAAAATATAAATCTTTAGAGAACGAAACAGAACAGAATATTAAATCGGGGTCACCACTATAGAGGAACCCTCCTTTTACTTCTAAGAAAGGTCTCGACTAAACAACTGACTGTCTGATTGTTAGTCACTAATGGTTTGATGTCCAGAAGCCTAGCAGTTAGCCTAACAAATATGATAAGCGCGATTCAGATTTGTCAGAAGTGGTCGCTATATGTCTATTGCCTATACCGACTTCCTTCAATCTGGACTTTAAATTTTTTTTTTTGTAGTTGACTGTTCATATTCAATAACTTTGTATTATCCATAATAATTCTATGAGTCAGGCAAGTACTTATACAAAGTAAAAGGAACATATGTGTATATATAAAAGGCAGCGTCTGATCGAACTGCTTGTCAAAATCCAACTGAATTCACTTAATAATTTTTGTTTGAAAGAGTAAACTTTTCATTTATAATAAGCGATTAGATGAATATTTCAAATTCAAAACAATAATATTTTAAGAAAACAGATTTCATGCACATATAATCTAAGACCAAATTGTAACCTTTTATACTGTATGGGCTTGCGCTTGGTATGGGTCTACGATGGAGCACGCTTGCCGAGAAACCTGTTCACCCGACACTTGAACACCTCGGGATTGTATCCGACGGGGAAGACCCACTCGGGGATCTCGTTCTACTCTCTTGCTGTGCGCAGAAGATCAAACATTCGTTACAATACAATTGAATTGAATACATAAAAATAAGAAAGATTGACTCTATACAACCGGATGAAAACCCAGATAAAGTAATCAATTATAAAATTTGTCAGCTAATAATTTTCGTACTAGTTCCATTTAATCTTATCTTCAGATTCAAATTGTATCTATATTTTAATTAATACTACTAATTTTTTTAATACAGATGTTAATCACGACATATCTTTATCATCTGTACTTATATAAAATAGGATATAAAACAACGCAAATGATTAAATAATACTTATCTCAGATAAAGGGCCAGTATTGGCATCGATTCTTTTCATTCGCAATGGATGAATCGAAGTGCTACAACCAATCTATATCGGAATATTAATGTACAAATCCTTGCGTCAATTATTTCGTGATAAACAAATAGTTTGATTATCGAAAAGACCGTTACATAGTGTCCAAAATGTCTAAAAACGAAGTGAACGAAAAAGAGGATTTTAACGAAACAGATCCACTCAAACAAAATGTGGAAGACCAAACAAAACAAACAAGAAGCTTCAAACAGATGTATACGAGTGCAATGCAGAATATAACAGTAGAACCTTCTATGTTCTTCTACGTCAACGCTGTGATGCTCGCGATACAGACGTCACAAAATCTTAGCTTAGAGAAAGCGTGTCGCGTGAACCTCAACTATACTGACGAAATATGCGACTCCTTGAAATCTCAAACAATGGGTTCCCAGAATGAATACGAGAGGGAAGTACAGAAGCTGGTGACTGTAACGATAGCCTGGAAGACGTATATAACAGCCACTATCCCCTGCATATTGGCTATGTTCGTCGGATCCTGGTCTGATAAAACGGGATATAGAAAAATATTCATCATTATCCCAGTATTTGGCCAACTCCTCTTATGCTTGAATGGAATATTCCACACTTATTATTTGGATAAACTGAGCCTGGAGGCTTTCGTTGCAAGTGAAGCTTTCCTAGAAGGGAGTACCGGGTCATGGTGTATTTGTATCTTAACTATTTTCTCGTTTATAAGTTCAATTACCAATAATGAGAATAGAACATTTCGTATGGGCATTATCAATTTCAGTATGACTGTAGGCTTTCCTATAGGAATGGGTGTTAGCGGAATATTTTTGAAAACATTCGGCTACTATGGATGTTACATTTTAGCTGGAAGTGTGAATTTGTTGAATTTTCTATACAATGCGTTTATTCTAAAGGATCCGGAAAGATCTCCCGAACAGAAGCAGGTAAGGATTGTACACAAAACTAAATTTACTCAACATATCAAGTTTAACATTTACAATTTAAATTTTTATCGAATATTATTGCGGTATTATTATAATGAGTACTAGAATCTTATCGTTAAGACAACCGAACAATTTATCTTGTTATTAACATTTAAATCCTCCGATTATTTTATAAACTGACCTGTCATTGTTACTAGTCAAAACTATTCAGTGAGCCATTCAATCGAAAATATGGTTCGATATTTTTAGTAAACTCCAATTAAAATGTTTGAGGGATTAGACAAAAGTTTTAGTTTTGATGTCAAAAATCTGCAGTTACAATGTAACCACGTTATTAAATTTAAAAATGCGTATATCAGTCTCACTGAAGGCTTATTCTGGTGATTTTACCCTCTTGGGTTCCTAAGACTAAGGATGGAAAATATCGTTCCATAGAGAGGTTTATCTCAAATATATAAAAATAATAAATAAATTAATGAAATGAAAATAAACAAAACTTCGATCAATAAGTGAAAAGAAAAGTCACTTACATATGTCGAAGAATAAAAATCTATAAATATTAGATTTGAACCTTTCGTTTCAGCATGAAAAAAGAGGATTATGTCATTTAATAAGGATATTCTTTGATGTCGCAAATATAAAGAAGACTTTCCAGGTAGTGTTTAAGAAAGGACCAAATAACCGGAGGATGAGACTTTGCATACTACTGGTTGTTGTGAGCATACTCTTTGGACCAATGTTTGGTTAGTTATTTATTTAAAAATAATAATTTTAATTTGTGCCACATATAACCTTATAAACATAGATAAAGTTATTGTTAACGTAAGGTTATTTCTATTTTTGATTAAGTTTTCTACTAGTAATAGCCGCATCTCGGATAAATCTTATTGCTTACGATATTGATTTTGTGAACCCCATCCTCACGATTTCATCCGTGCCAGAGTCTGTGAAGGAACACCAACAGTAGTGACATCATTTTATACCAGTTCGACATAGCATCTTTTCTATTTCAATGTTTCCTGTTAGCTTTTAAGATAAAATGGGACTCTTAGTAGGTATTGTTGACCCAAGGGCGTAAGATCTCCTACTGATACCAAAACGTTTATACAATTTATAACAGCAACCAGATATATAAACGTTAAGTTGGTTAAAACATTTATATAATATATCAAGAAAAAATATACCAATTTTAATACCTCAATAATGTTTTGTTAGATTCTAGACTGACTTAAGTCGCAGGGCAAGATCATTATTTATCAAACTGCAAAATATACAAAACAAATTATTTTACAAAAACAAGAATACTTAATTGCAAGGATGTTTCTAAAAAGATTAATTTCGACAACAACTAATTAACACAATGAAAATAATATAAGAAAATCTCAATAATTGATATAACATCAAAAGGTTTAACCGATTAACGATAAATTGCTCCAATTTATTTTATATTTTCATTCTTTTAATAACTATAAGTTAAACCTTACATTGTGATATTTACTACAAACCTTATTAAGAACATTGCAAGAAAATAATATAACTCTTAAAATTGGGAAAAACATTGGTGATGTTGTCCCATTAAGTGACATGACTTCTTTTTCTTCTCTCATGTAAAAAAATATACGATACACCGGCGTCTTTCCGTTAATCCATGTTTTTACTATTCGCATGCCAATTTTGTCCAGAATTCATCCAGCAGTTTTTGACGTACCATTAAAAATTTTAATGAATATCATTAAAATTTTTAATGGTACGTCAATTTAAAGATATTGTTACAAAAATTAAGGTTCGAATGGCTGGGTTTCTCTATATCCATGTAAAGACGAAATTACCTAGCAGTTCACTCCAATTTGTTGTTACTTCGAGTCTAAATCATTCAGCAACTGTAGATAATTTTTCTTATATTTCAGGGGAAATATCAGTCATGTACATATCGACTCGGTACCGATTCAACTGGGACGAAGTCAAGTTCAGTATCTTCCAAGCCTATAACTTCATTGCCCATACTATTGGTACGTATTTTAATAATTTCAAAGGTTTCCTCAGCTTTATAATCGCACAGGATTAGTATCGTACTACCAACAGTAAAGATCTCAAGTTATGGAGACGTTTTGTGCTCTAGTAAGAGGGCTGGAGGAATGAGAGAATACGATATTGACATAGAATAATGTCATAGATATTTTCATATAAGATTGGATGAAATATCTAGAACAAAGATATAGAAACATAAAGTATTCACAAAACTTTATGTTTCTATATCTTTGTTCAATGTGTCAAAATGTAAAATAAATTAAATTAATTAATTAATGAATTATTAATTATTTAGTCAAAGCAAATCATAATTTACCTGCCAAGATACTTCCTTCATCAAAATCGCAGACTTTTAAAATGATTCGTTATTTATATTGAAAATAATCTAAATTAAATATCATTTTATCAAGATATAAGCAATTCGAATCTATTTCACCAATCTATCGAAAAATATTCGGCTCATTATTTCAATCATACATATTTTATGTTATGAAAAGAATCTCTCAAATGTAAGTGAAACATAAGGACAAAGCTTCTAAAATTAATATCGAACGTTGTTTGTTCTATATTTTTAGATCATGATCTAATAAAAATATTCCCATTTTCCCAGGAACATTGTTCTCAATCGTCGTGTTTAGTAAATATTTGAAATGGCACGACTCCGTATTGGGTATAATATCGACGGTAAGCAAAATAGCTGCGTCATTCGTTTACTGTTTTGCTCCAAACGAGAGGATATTATACATAGGTGAGTACATGGAATAATAGTGAGAATTTTTTGTGCCTTAATCAGGCATAGTACGTCGTCTATTGTGGGAAGTCCACCAGGTAATGGCGTACTTTTTTTTATCTGTAAAATTAGCTGCGGTAAAATTCTCTAAAGTTACCCATGGACGTAAGATGACCAAAACTTATGTCAGACTTACTGACAAAAGCCCTAATGATTTTTTTTTTCGGGGGGTTCGACCTCCCATACCGTACCAGATGATTTAAAATATTTGTGTCTTTTGCCTCCTTTATTGGAAGCAAGTTACAGTGAATTTTGTCGGGAAAATATGTTTTTACAATATTCACACAGTCAGCAATACTTTTTTTGTACTATGAAGAGGGGAGACGAGCTGGACGCACTCCTGATGGTAAGAGTAACGCCAGCCCATAGCCAATGCTGTGCTACCCGGAACTTTGCTATAAAGCCCAACTCCGGGCAGAGGTGCACTACACCGACGCTCCCCACTTTGAGTCATCAGATGTTGAGACTCATTGGCCCAGTAATTTCGCTGGCTACAGTGCCCTTCAGACCGGAGCACAGTGACATTTTCACATCACTGTTCAGGCGGTAGAATGTCTGGCACTGTGGGGGTACCCACCCAATCGGTCTCCTGCGAAAGAGACCTACCCCCGGTAAAATACTACTCGTATCAGTCTACAATTATGTATATTGTTAACGAATAACAGAGTTGAATTGAATTCCCCAAATCAAAATTGTTTCCGAACCTATCGAACAAACAAACAAGCAAGGATAATTTTACAAAAACTTTACCACGAGTCGATCATTTCTGAGGTTAATTTTCTAAGCCAGACCTTTCCCGATCACTTCTTCTTCATTTAGATTATTGGCATCCCAAATTACGTGGATTTCCAATGTTTCAGGATTGAGAGGGTCATTTGGGAGTTAAACTTTCAATCTGTGCTTAATAAAAGAAAGAAGTAGACATTAATTGACAGAATAGTTGACAAAAGCAAAAGATTTGTGAAAAATAAACATTATCTAGAGTCAACAAAAAGTAAATATTATACTTTGCTAATAATATTATACTTTGGAAAAAATCTCTGTACTGAGTCGATTTTTATAATACTTTTATAAACTTTTTTTTGACATTAACTCATATTTAGTTTATAAAAAATATGAAGAAATTTATATAGGCTATATTTAATTTATATAGGTATCTTTGAAACCTCGGGAAACAACCTAATAAAAATAAATTAATATCGGAAGTCTGGTCTCGTAATTGCGATTTTATTAGGTTACAATATCATAAAACTCGTGATAACCATTTCTCCGTTATCAGTCAATTGTTGCTTTGTTAAATGTGAAAGCGTACTTGAAGATAATTTATAATTAATATAAAATCAGTTGAAATTCCCAATGGGCTTTTGGGGCAGATGCTCACAAATTTAATTAAAAATTCTGTGCAATATTATTAAGAATATTTCTTTTCGATAACCTGTTTATAATAAACATCACCACACTTTGGTACGAATTATTACGAATAATCGCTATTACAATCATTTGACTCATTATTCGTTAAAGTTATTTCAGTAGTTAATGCGCTGCAGAGATACTGACAAACGTACAAATGCTAGGAACTACGAACAAAAAAACTCCAATCCAACTTTTTAATATAGAACAGGAATCTAAATCACAAACAGTACAAATTTCGAAGCCACCAACTTTTTTACAGCATACAGATTAAGTTCCCAGCTAGTTCCTTCGCAACGTAATTTACTTCGTACCAAAACTTTGAAATATATAAGACCACAGACTTAAAGAGCGCGGGCAAACACCGTTTGTTTGACAATAGCATTCTCAGAACCGGGATCGCTACAATTTAGCTATCTTATTTGAATAGAGCAAGCGAGTGGAAAAGTTAGGAAAATAGATCTCTTATTGTGCAAATAGTATTACAAAGTTGTAATGTATTGCTTCATATATGGTAGCTGAAGCATGGCGATAGGTTTCAATTGAAGTTTATGAGACGGTTACAATAAAGTTTTAAATAAAACCTGGATCTCTAGACATAATAGTCACACGTGGAAGAATAATAATACTTATTTGCTCAAAAACATCATATACATTATCATTCATTACATAGTATAAAACAAAGCCACTTTCTTCTGTCTGTACGTATGTATGCTTTTATGTGCCAAATGATTTTTAAGATTGTTTATGATATACAGTAATTCAAGAAAAAAGATAATATGTATAATAAATTCATGAATGCGGATAAAATCGCGGGGCGATGCTGGTACAAAATTAAACAATGTTTTAGAAATATGAAGTGCTCTTCAGATTTTAATTCTTTAGTAAGAAGCAATCCATAATAATTGCTTATAACTTTAGAACATTGTAATAAATATTTATTACAATGTTAATAAATTTATTACAATGTTAAAAGAATTTATTTCTTTTCAGCTCCCCTAGTGGATATCCTCAACGGTACATCTCTATTAGCTCTGAAATCGATCGTTTCAAAATTGGTCGCAGCGGACGAATTCGGTGAGTTGTACCTTATCCAATGATGTAATGTGTTAGATAAGATACGATGTTTCCAGGATTACGTGATTATAAAACACATTAGCGTTGTATTACCGATTCCTATCGATGTCTCTGTATAAATTGGACGAATAAAGTGGTTAATAGTTTTTATTACGACATAACATGCTAAATAAGTGTAACAGTTGAAAATATATATCGTATGTATAATGGAAGAACTAAACAACTCGGATTTTGGCCAAATTGACCTTGTACCATTTTCGTGAACCCCAAAATATGCCGCATTTTTTGGTCTAACAAGCGTTCCCATATCTTAACCTAATCCTAAAATAAACCCAATTTAGTTTTTCAATGGTAGAAATGGATAATGGATATATTTAAATGAACCTAAAATGTGTTTAGCATAGTGTTAAATAGAATAAATATATTCTAAGAAATGTTTTCGTATGTCTCTATAATAATCTTATAGTTTTATCTTTATTATTATTACTTATCTGTGGTATAAAAATAATCTTAACTACGTATTTAGAATACGAGAACGATGACGTATTTATTACATAATATTCGGTTAGCAGGAATTTCTAACCCTAAAATTGTTTTAGGGAACCACTTCTTATTCAGGAAATGATCGACATTGAACGTAATTCAAAGTCAATTATGAAAATCAATTCTCTCTAAGTCTGCGAAAACAATATAGCGATAGAAATTTGATTATTCAGGATTTCAATCAAGTCCTGCGATTTATATCACAAATCACTTTTCTTTGATCCGTTATTTAATTAACAGAACTAGTTATTAAATTGTTATTTGAATTTAAATTGTTTGTGTTTCGCAATTATGTACGGGGTGATGAAATAAGCTGTGTATAATCGTTTATGACAAAAACAATTTTTCAAAGGCTCGTTGCGACAGCTAATAATGAACAGAGTTCTGAATTATATTATAATGCTTAAGATATTTATTTAAGACTGCATATATACAACTTAAACTTTCAAATCGCCTGGATTTTGCAAAGGACAAGAAACTTATTAATTTCTCCCGAGAGTCGGTATCAAAAAACACAAAAGGAATTTTTATACAAAATAATAATTCTAATAAAGCAGGGAATATTCTTATATAGACAAATAAACAGCAAAAATACCTTTTGAAACTTTATTTATTAATTAAAAGACCACACACACAAAAATTATCACAATTCGATGAGAAACATAACATTTGTTACCTACCTGCTTATTCCCTGGACGCACGATCCTAGAAAATTCAAAAACGCTTTCTTAAAAATTCATTATTTTTTCAGGTAAAGTAAACTCCATATTCGCTGTAACAGAGAACATGATGCCCTTAATATATATCCCGTTATACACGAGGGTGTATGCAGCAACCATGGAGGTTCTGCCTGGAGCAGTATTCCTGATGGGATCGGCTATGACAGTGCCAGCTGTTATTGCTTTCGTGTATGTACTCATATAACTTAAGAATATTATAACTTGCGTATTCTAAAAAATACATAAACCCACGAACAAAAAAGCAAGCAAACTGAGCGTGTAATATTCCTTTCACACCTAACAAACGACCTGGCGACCTTGAAGACCTGAACCGATTTCCACCACACTCTCGATGGATATACCTTTCAAACAAAAAAAACTGCATTAAAATCGGATCATCCGTTTAGGAGCTACGTTGCCTCAGACAGCCTCACACACACAGCCACGTCATACTTAAAACACCCCGTCGTTTTACGTCGTGGGCTAAAAATACATTCTACATTATTTAGTTCATTCAATATTGTTGTTCGTGTTGACTTATTGTATTCACACATACACACAAACACACACACTCACACATTGATTCTAGAACAAGTAAAGTAACATTACTTTAATTAAGCACTTTCATCAATAACAAAGAAGATTAACGCCATTAGTTTAGCTTTAACTAAACGAAATTATTTTTATGTGGAAAATACTCTCTGATAGAAGTGAACTCCTGTCATTGTGTGTGAATGATTAAATCGACTACCTATAGATAGACAAAACTGAATAAATATGGCAATTTTTTTTACAGATGGCTTTTCTGGGAACATAGAAGAAATCTCAAGAAAGACCAAAAACCGACTAGCAATGAGGACACTAAGACAAGTTGATCGTGTCATTAAAGGAAAATGTTATTGATCATATGAAAATGACCGATAACTCATTATAACTACATTCATATTGAATCCGACTACAGATATTATTTCTTAATAATTACTAACTTTATTATTGTTCGATGTCATATGATATATCTCTCTCAAGTATCAGTTTTTATTGCGAGGATTACGAAACTTTGGCATACAAGTATATTAAGTTATATTTCTTATTGATAAGTCATAGCCTTATAGACTAAGGCGTACTCAGTCGTCTTTAATGTTATCTTTTATAATATATTTGTACGCTATTTCTCAAATAAATTTTAAACCCTATAACACTCTATAATATCTAAATACCCTCCTACGTCTACAAATATAGCTTTACACATTATTTTCTGTTGCTATATTATATTTACGGCTACCATTTTAAACTGCCTTACCTAAAGTTAGAACTATATAATAGTTCTTATGACTTGCCGTTTTAAAGATTTCTAGCGTCCTACAGTAAACGTCCTTAGTCTGAACCTAACGAGCGATCAAATACTTTCCTTTGTTTTATTCTATTTAAAGATTTCATTCAAATCCTAAACTAAATAAATCATATAGTCATTAATATCACATTCGTATTTATCCAGCAATATAAGTATGTACCATAAAACCTTGACAGTAGTTACGACGCTCTTTTATCAGTTACATAAAATCTCACTGTCAATATTGAAATGTAAATATTTGTTAGTGCAAGACAAATAAGGGTTTTCGACTTATTTCTTTGTTTTAATCTTCACGCTCTGTCTAGTGACTCTTTACAGTGCGAGATGTGATCCAGTAACAGACAGATAGAACACATTCTCAGCTTTCACAACTCGAAATGGCAAAACCAGACGTTATAATGATCAACGATTGTAAAGGCGATGAAGAAGAAACAAAAGAAAATATTACAGAAAGCGCACCCCTTAAACCAAACAATGAAGATACAGAGAAAAAAAATGAAAAACCGTCACTACTTACAAGACTGAAAACTATTAAACAAAATATAACGGTCGAACCGATTATGATATGTTATGTAATGCCAAGTGTTTTAGCATCGCTAGCGACACAAAATTTAAATCTTGAAAAAGCTTGCCTTGTCAATTTGAACTACTCCGCTGAAGTATGTGAAGCACTGAAATCGAGACAGACTGAAAACTACAAGGAATATGAAGATGAAGTCCAAAAATTAACAGCCAGTATTCAAGCCTGGAAAAGTATAATACAGACAGCATTTCCAGTTTTAATAATACTCTTCGTTGGTGCTTGGAGCGACAAAACTGGTAGAAGAAAGATCTGCATACTTTTGCCTATTGTTGGTGAATTTTTAACGTGTATAGGATTTATTGTTAA
>JADANM010006178.1:7784269-7800271 GCA_026213755.1 Eurema hecabe
ACGACGATTCGTGCGTATCTTAATGAGGTTTTGAAATTTTAAAGGCTGTTTTGAAAATTATTAACGATCTTTGTGAGCGATGCGCGCTTAGCTGATTATATCCGAGGGGAGGTGATGCTCAACTTTTATTCTGTCATAAATTAGATTTTCTTAACGTGTAACGATGTAAATTTATGAAAATTATTATGAACCACTCTTTCATAGTGATGCCAAAAATTGTACTAAGTATTCTAGTACGAGAAAGCCGAGCATTGGTAATGTTTTGAAAGTCTTTTTATGTAGGTGTTATTTTTGTAATCATTCAATGAAAAAACTAAGCTAATATTAATGAAAGAGTTGACACGAATGTTATATAGTTATAGTTCTATCTAAATTTCTTATGCTACATAAATATTTTATAGTAGTTTATTTAAGCTAGTGTAAATAACCAATAACAAATCAAATAGTCAATTAAACAACGTCCGAAAATTTTTTCCAAAGAATGTGAAATCCTTTTAAATTAAAATTTACAAATGAGCAAAATAAGGGTAGCTAACATTGATAATTTTTCTCAAATTCTTAACCCATAAACTAAATTTTATATCACGCTAATTAAAACTGTCTATTATAGTTTTTCAACAAACTTACGGCAGATAGCTCTCATTAGAGTTGTATAAAAGTTTTTATGGCGGTCGTTTGCAGTTTCACTTGCAAGAAACCATTCCTCGGAATGGGAGGTAGTAAATAAAGAAAACGTATTGGTCCGAGTTTCGCCAGTTGCCCACGTGTGCTTGAATACAGGTAAAAAATAATTCCAAACAATTTTCAGCATTTAGTATTTTTTTGTATTGCTTATACTTTTTAGCCTCATTAGTATCCTTTGCACCTCACCTTATGAGGAATAGTCTTATAAAAAATTATATCTTGAATGCTTCTGTTTTCTCGTGAGCCGGCTACTAAATGCATGAAAGCCAAGCAGCAAATTCTTATAATAAGAAAACCATAGGGGATGTCCAGCAGTAGACGTCCAACAGCTGAGGCGAAAACGATGACGAATCCGACATAAGACCTTTATCGAGGTATCCATAAAAAAAATAACATCGTAGCAGTAAAGTTACATTAAGAGGTAATCTTTGGATCTACGTAGCTGAATCCGACTAATATAATATAAATAAATAAATAAATATTTTTCAGGACATTTATACACAGCGCCATCTAGTTCCAAGCTAAGCCGAAGCTTGTTTTATGGCTACTAGATAACGGAATAAATTACATATACATACTGTTCTTTTGTAAATACATACATACAATACATAGCAACACCCAGACCCCAGAAAAATACAAATGTAAATTACAAATATATTTTTCCGGTGTGGGAATCGAACTCACGACCTTTCGCGCAGAAAGCAGTATTACCACTGCGCCAAGCGGTTGTCTAAATAATATTAAATCATAAAAGTATACTTGTGACTGTGATAGACTATATAAAAATCTGAAAAATATTGAAAAAATATAGTCATCAATAACACTTTCATTTTACAGAAGTAACATCAATAATAAGTGGTTATACAAAGTTAATTGGTCCAGAGTCGGCACAAGACTTGGAAACTTTAAGTATTAACTGCAGAACCACAAAACAAGCTGAATTTATAATTCGGAGCCATTATTTAGATTTAGGCAAATCAGTGCGAGCAAAACATCGCTTTTCACTTACACCCGTCCTCATTTGTCTTCAAGTTTTTGAGCTTACGAAATTTGATATGAGGAGTTATTTGGAGATTAATGCTTGGGTATTATATTAGCGAGAATATTTTCTTGTTTAGGATAGGTAGAGCTGTTATAAAGGAATTAATATGCTTTCAATGTTTTTGTTAGTAGTTTTATAGAATCAATATTTTATTTGGGATGACTCTCATAGAAATATAAGCTGCTGTCTTTGAAGCTGTTTTTAATATCATTAACATTTTTTTCCATCACTAATCATAAAACACGTAAATCATTGTAAGTTATATAATGAATTTAAGAAAATAAAAAAGTATTATTGAGTAATATGTTTATAGCTATAAAGCCCAATAAAAAGAGAGGAATTACGCAAATATGGTGAACAAAATAAGATGTTATATCTTCTCTCTCGCTCTGACAAACCATAAGAAATCTACTAGGAATTCATAGTAATATTATAAATGTGAAAGTGGTTTGTTTGTTTGTTTGTCCTTCCTTCACGCCGTAGCTACGCAATCAATCGACTCGATCTGTGGCATACAGATAGTTGAAAAGATTGAGAGTAACTAAGGCTACTTTTGCTCCTAAAAAAAACATCAAGTTCAAAATTTTCTAATTCTACGCGAGCGAAGCCGCGGGCCAAAGCTAGTTAAGAATTTTCTATTACGTGTTATTCAGTATGTACATTCTCATAGATCACGGTACGATACCATTATTCTTCCATAGCTTCGCTCACAATGGCTCCAATCTTTCGTTCCCGGGCAATTATTTACACACGCGGTGTGAGTTTTAATTAACTCGAATTCCACATTAAAGCTTCTGTTCAGTTACTTCCAAATTAAATATATTAACGTTATAAGAAATTCTAAAAATACCGGAGAGTACCTCATTTTTTACGCTATGTTTTGCTTTATCACTTCGGTAAGCAGGATCTTCTGGATAGAGATTATACCCAACTATAAAGAAAAAAACTAAGAGGTTTGCTAATACATTGCTGGTTGACAAAATAGGGGAAGTGTCTTTCAGGTCTAAAATTATCTATTTATGATGAAGTGGCAAATGATCGCTTAATAGACTCCGAAAAAGGTAATATTGTCAAAGTGTATGTCAATGAAATCCTGGACCGGATTCAGATCTCAGATGGAAATTATACTTCAAAAATAAATTGAAAAATTCAAGAATATTTTTGTAGTGAGAATACCTACAATACCTACATAACAATAACAAAATTCCTCTTATTGATGGAGGTTTAAAAGCGTAATAACTTATGTCATATTCGGTAACGTACATTATTTTAGTAAAAATCATTTCAATCCCATCAAAGGGAAATAGAAAACGGGTTTTACATTTTGATCAATATTTGATTTAGAGCTTTCATGATACACGAAAAATGGCATCTATTTAAAATGGTATCAGTGAATTTTGACGACTTTTCGAATAGATATTCAAATTTTTGACAATCGTTTTGTGACATGCGATTTTTTATGTTATTTTAATGTTTATTTCAAGCCTGTTTCGTCTATGATTTTTTCATTCTATATTGTTATCTATTATTTATTTATGATTCCATAAGAATTATTTCTAGAAATTACCGATATATTATAGATCACAGATAATAAAGTAATTCAAGACACTATTTTCTCGCTATAAAATCAACTACTAACGGTCGAAGTACACTCACAAATCTAAACTAATGTGACTAGCAAAGCTATAATATAATCTGTTTGCTAATTCCTGCAACGTACAAACAAACAAATCGACCTCTCGCTCGCCGTTCATCTGAATACCTGTGTCCATAAACTAGTCGGAACACTGCATGCTCTGTCAAAACCCGCGATGACGTCATATAACTCAATGTCCTCAATGAAATATTGCTGTTTACGTGCAGGTGTAGCCGCTTAAATCAGCTATTCGAAATCTAATCTGTTAAATTGTAGTTTCTTTATCTGTGCTACAAATGTCAGATTGACGTTTGTAGTTATCTGTGTAAAAATTATAAGAACCTATCAAATCTAACATTGTGGTTAAGAAATTTAGCTTTTAACCAAAATAATGTATATACTTCTGTAATATAAATCTTGATGCTTCTCCTTTTTCTTTGTTCAACTAATTTTCGAACAACAAACCCATTGAACTATCTCGAAAGAAAATATCTATAATAAGTCTCAAATAAAAATACAGACAATTATTTTGTAACTAAGTATATTTCATTCTGAAACAACACAAGTTAGAAAAACAGTATCGTAAAAATATCACTAAAAAGGTCAATTTTATATCAATAGACATAAATTTTTACACGAATCACAGTTTAATAACAATAAAAATATGAATTTATTTCTTAATATATATTTTTCTTACTAAAAACACGATTGACATGAATCTTTTTAGTTACTATAGGTAGCTATTATATATAACAATTATCTGTTTTATCGCCTGATAATTAATATTCATTCTGATATACGCAAAACTGACGGAAAAAGAACATCAAAATTGGCACAGCCGAACTTGAGTTATAAGTGGTATAACAATTATGATTATAATAATATGAATTTAAGGGAATAATATTAGACTAAAATACGTATCAAAGCAATTTACTTAATTAACTATAATACTAATATTTTAATAATTCAAATCTGCCATAGTTCATATTTATTAGATAACTTCAACATTTTTTCCTTAACGTTGATTTTAATTTTGATTTTTAATAACAACATAAGTATAACGCATAATACTAAATGCAAAAATATTTTAAATCGTCTCCTTAAGTTTTCTTTTTTTTGCAGACGGTGGTATTAAAACTTTTTGTTTTCCGTAGAAATAAAAAAATAAATAAAATATTTTACCTATTTGAATAATTCAATCCTATTAAAGATTTAAATAAAGAAAACTTACATCTCCAATTTTTTTTAACAAGTAACACGGCTTATTGAAATACTCAGAATAACACTAGAATTACCAAAAAATCTCAAATAATATCTAATAAGTATGTTATACAAAATAAATATCATCTTATAAGCTCCTTAAAACGAGATTTCTTACGACATTTATTTCAGTACAGAAGGTCAGATCAAATACAAGTATACTTAATCTATTGAGGTTAGATCAAAATCATGCTGTTACTTGGGACTCTGCGACGGGCGCTGACGGTACATTGGGAACTTCCAGCCGTTTTTGCTTCTCATCTTTTTTATGCTGATGGTAGAACCATCTGGAAAGAAAGAAACAAACATTTTAGAATGGAGGTTACCTATGTATCTTAATCCAACTAAATTTTGTCTAACGATTGCAATCCAATCTTCAAAATCTTATTTTGAAAATTAGTCTTAATAATTATTCTTGCAAATCAATCTTATTTCGAACGAACTTTATCAATATCATAGTTATATTATACAAAATATATATAGTTTATATTAGAACAGAGGAAATTCATAATTATACACCCAAATATAGCAAGCACATTACCATGTACACCTTAAAAAATATCTATCATTGACAGTAAAAAGTAACGAGAACAGTATACCCCGAACAGACAATTCTTAGACAAATAATCTATATTATATTATAATACCATACTCAGTAGGAACACAATATTAGCAGGATCTTTGTTTCCTATTCCGAGACAAAGGAAACTTATCTATATCGTATCGTAAAAACCTACCCAAATATAGCAAGTCCCCGTATCGTAGCCAGCACAGTCAGTAGGAACATGGTGCCAGGTAGAACGTGCAGCATTATCTTATACAGGTACTAATAATAATAGCAGGATCTTTGTCTACTATTCCAAGGCAAATAGAATGTATCTATATCTTATTATAAGGACCTAGCCAAATGTAGCAATTTGCAGGATCTTTGTCTTCTATTCCAAAGTATAAATATATACAAAGTATAAGTAGAACGTGCAGCATTATTTTGTACAGGCACTAATTAATTTGCCTACTATTCCAAGGCAAAGAGAATGTATCTATATCGTATTATAAGAACCTAGCCAAATGTAGCAATTTGCAGAATCTTTGTCTTCTATTCCAAAGTATGTATATGTATAGTACTCGTAGGAACATACCCAAATATAGCAAGTGCCGGTATTGTAGCCAGCACGCTCAGTAGGAACACGGCGCCGGGCAGAACGTGAAGTGTCATGATGTACACGCGTGAGTACAGCGGCGCGAATATTAGCGGCATCATCGTCTCTGCTACGCCAAACAGTGAGAAAACTTTGCCTGGGAAACAAATAAATATGTTAATCTAAACAAAGTCATATTGCCAAATAACACATACACAAAACAAAATAAACAACATAATAAAAAAGAAGCAATAACAATAGAAATTCTACCAAATGTTACATTTTGTTCTAATCAATTCAATATGACGAGGAGTCGAGGAGAGGTACCGCTTAAATATTCTAGTCTAAACTTTGTGTGTTTGTTAAATTGTAAAGAGTAATCTCGAGTCTACTGAACTTATTATAAAAATTCTTTCACCAATAGAAATCACATTATTGGCTATATAAAAACGAAATGGATAATTAACTTCATGCCACACGAAGTGGGCACGGGTCATCTAGTAGTTATATAAAAGAAACTTATATATTTGTCATAATTTTCAAAATTTTATCTTCTATCCAATTTTGTGTAGACATTTCCGTAAATTTTGTTGTCACGTATTTTCACTTGCATATGGTATATTTTGTTTCGAAGAAATCATCCGAGTATAAGTCGTGATATGTAAAATATATAAATAAGCTAAAATCTCACCTAATTCTTGATGAGACACCAATTTGGAGGCAATCGATCGCAAGGCGATGGTCGTCGTCCCGTTTAATATCTCCACGATGGGCGCTGGCGACAAACAAAATAATAAGAATTTATGTTCAACAACTTCAGTGATAATTTTAATTACGAACTAACTTGCAAACTACTTCGCCGAAGATCAAACGGTCGTTACGTTTCTTTCGCAAAAATTTCCAACATTTCTTTTAATTGGCGTAAAGTCAGTTGTAAAAATAAACAAGAGGAAAATCGGTATTTACTCTTAACTGGCCGAAAACGTTGGGGACATTTTTATTTTTCTCACAAAGCGACCTTAGCGTTATTGAGAATATCTGATCCAAATAAAGAAACATTGTCCACAAATACAAATACCTCCTTATACAAAACTTATTTTTTCTATTCTGTCACTAAATTCCAAATTCAATTATTTTGCTGTCATTTCTAAATTAAAAATAAGAACTGAATTGACTCTTGGTACATATAAAAAATAGATACAGACCTACATAAACCTCGTAGTCATTTCTAGCGAATGCTAAGACAAGTGCTCCCGCTATTTTGCTGGTCGTCGATATCATGCCCAGTACTGCGTCATCAGCCCTCATCTTCTTACTGAATACGCTTATAGAGAACATTGTACCTGAAAGTCAATATCCCTATTAAAAAGTATTCTCTAAGAAATTGTATTGCTGTTATAAGGAGAAGACAAACGTCTTTTATATAATGATTGACTAAGTAAGTAGGTAATATATAACTTATTATATAATATGAAATATATTAAGTGTTATTTTTATAACACACTAGGTATGCTTCGCGCTTGCCTTTCGTTAGTGTTTTAAACTAGTGTAACAAAGAAAAACTCATCAAAAACGAAATAGACGCTCGTAAGACTTAAAGTTGCATAATTCCAAAACGCTTTTTAGATCAGTATAGCATCGTTATTTTATAAACAAGAGTGCAAAATATTCACACAACGTGTTTACTAATTTTTAAGCGATGTTTAATAAGCCATCGGAATACAATCATTCGTTAAGGTAAATATTATCGCACTGGACAATACTTTTGATATCTCATCATAATATGTCGGCTATTTGGCGTTCAAATTACGTCATTATTATAAAAAGTCTAATAGAAGCTGGTATGAAATATTCTTAGAATTGTTGTTCGTAGTTGTTTTTATTTAACAGGCTGGCTTTGTCTTCAACTAATCTGATGTTAAGTAATATTGTGGTTTAAAACATGACTGCTTTTTATAAAGACCGCAAGATGGTATATAAATAAATAAATACTGACGACCGCTTGGCGCAGTTACGAGTACAGAAGAAAAATATGTACCTATATATAATTTATTCGCAATCTAGTAGTGCTGTGTATAGATGTTCTAAAGTATCAATTATTTTGATATATTTAACAAGAGTGTCAGACTCCGAAAAAAAACAAATTATTTTGTAAAACCGCTTGGCGCTTGTCAGGGACTTATATGTCAGGGATTAATATCTCTATATATCTATCTGTCGATTAATATATAGGATGCCTTATATCCCAGTGGAGAGAGTCCGAGGGGAGGTGGCTATTGAGCGACTTATAGTTCAGGGGAAGGTTGAGGGTACCAGGCCGCGAGGAAGGTCGCCGATGAGGTGGACAGACCAGATTAGAACGGCAGTAAACTATCGATCTCTTCACGAATGCACAAGGAAGGCGGCCATGAGAGAGGAGTGGCGTCGTGCTGTTAAGCTTGCCACCAACACCGGAATAATGACCACGTCCGCTCTGTCAAGAACGACAACGACTTGGAAGAAGAAGAATATCCCAGTATTGCACCGGGAACGGGAACTACGCGCGTAAAACCACGGGGTACAGTTAGTATGTGTATATACACACACCGGCACATTTAGGGGAACACAGTAAAAAGTGTCGTTTTTTCAATAAATTTATTTTTACTTTCTTTTTGGGCCTCCGAAACACATCGCCTTCCCTTAGAATAACTAAATAAAATCATAATAAGTTACAAATTACAAATTTTTAAAGAAATTAAACGTCAATTACGAAAATTTGTAAAATGAGGCACTAGGAGTGTGAGATTTTAAATTGATTTTTTTTACAAAACTAACTAAAAATTCTTAAAATTCATAACGAGTGTTGGCTCCACGGGGTCTTATTAGAGCTTGAATGCGTTTTTCCATACTCGCAATAAGGCCATCGATCATTGATTGAGGCAAATTGATCCACTCATCCGCTAATGCCTGTTTGAGTTCCTCAACTTCCTGGGTGCTAGATTTCGCTGTCGAAACCTTCTCCACAGAATATCCCAGGCATGTGCTATAGGGTTCATATCTGGTGATCGCGCTGGCCAGCTCATTTAACTAATGCCAACCTCATTCAGGTAGGTATTCACGATGCGAGCAGTGTGAGGGCGCGCGTTATCGTACATGAGAACGAAATCTGCGCCTATGAATGGGGCAAAAGGCATGGCATATGGTTCTAAGATCTCTGTTACATATCACTGTGCAGTGAGAGATCCGTTTTCAATAAGCACCAAGTCTGTGCGAGCTCCCAAACATATGCCACCCCATACCATTACTGATCCTCCACCATATGCCACTGTTTCTCTGAAGTTCGTTTGGTTATATCGTTCTCCGCGATATCTCCACATCCTCTCCCGTCAATCCACGAAATTAACACAAAAACGGCTCTCATCGGTGAATAAAACGCGACTCCACTCACTTGTCGAATCTCGGTGAGAACGGGCGAATGCTAACCTTGCCACACGATGAGCTGCCTCGAGTTTAGATGCCTTTGCTGGCACATAAGATCTTAATCCAACTTCATTAAGATGCCTCCTAACTGCTCGTTTACTAACATTAGGGTTACGGACCTCAGCCAGTTGATTACGGGTCTGAATCGCGGTCTGTCGACGATTCCTCAAAGTTTACAAGGTGATAAAACGGTCATCTACGGCGCCTGTAGCCCGATTTCTGCCTTGTCCTCGTCTCCGCACCTCCGATCCTGTCTCCCTGTAGCGTTGAACAACGCGATGAACAACCGAAGTCGATACACCCAAAGCTCGACTTTAGTAGCGTTAGGTATACCCCTCTTCGATCATGGCTACTGCCCTAGCCACTGTAGTTACTGGTAAATCACTCATTTCGTATCGGGAATGTGTACACAATTCAAAAATAAACAGTACAATGAGCCACAGTCACTATGCACAGGACCCAACAAAGTCCTTATCAGAAGCAATGCTAACGCTAAGTGTCAACAAATTCTTTAAGGACCATAAAAACAATTCTCTCACTTGTGAATGAGAAATTTGTGCTCAAGTGTAGTTCTACAGAGGATAGTAATATATAAATAATAACTACTTGTCAAAATATCGGAAGATATTGAAAAAAATCTACTTTTTATTTGTGTTCCCCTAATTGTGCCGGTGTGTGTATATATATATATATATTGCAAAATTATGCTAACCAATTAAAACCACATAGTGTTCCGACCATCACGCAAAGATAGCTAAGTCACTAAACGGTATTTCATCGAGATGTTCCTTGTAGTAGCTCTCCTTCAAAATCTAGTCACAATAAAGCTTACATAATCTACTTTGAACTAAGATTTAGGTATAAACTTTATACGTTCGGCTAGTGTTCTCTTTGGAAACTGTGCAAGCGATTTGTAATCTATATTCTGATTTATTTATATATAATTGTCGCAAATATTATGCATGTTTCATACATATAAATATTCCTCTTGAATCACTCTATCTTTTAAAAAACCATATCACAATCGGTTGCCTAGTTTTAAAGACTTAAGCATACATTATTAATATATTTAAGGATATAGGAACGGAAAAAGAGACTTTGTTTCATATGTTACGATGTATCGATGCGTGATCAAGTACTATAAAGCAATTATTATAAAAAAATATAGCTAATATAAAAAATACTCACCAATAGAGTGTGTGACGAGACTGTAAGTTGAGTAAATACTGTATTTCACCTCATCCCAGTTGAAGCGGTACCGCGCAAATATGTACATTATACTTAGTTCACCTGTAAATATAATATTTTCATAAATATATCGAAATTAAGCAAATGTGTCTAGATCTAAAAATAAAGTATATAATATTACAAATCCTTCAAAAAGTATAAACGTAAAAGTTCGTTAAAATGTATGTTTGGTTTTGTGTCTATACATAAAATAAAATAAATATTTTCAGGACATTTATACACAGCGCCATCTAGTTCCAAGCTAAGCCGAAGCTTGTGTTATGGTAACTAGATAACAGAATAAATTACATATACTTACTCTTCTTTTGTAAATACATGTATACATACTAATGTATGTATACATACAATACATAGCGACACCCAGACCCCAGAAAAATACAACATGGTTTTGACTGAAATTTTGGCATACAGGTAGATGATACAGTAGTAAAGTAGATTGGTAAGTTGTAAATAGACTTTAATTATGATAGCCGCAGCCCGCGGTTATACCTGCATTTATTATATACATCAACCTATCTAATAAAAAAAAGCATGGGTTGCGTAGTTTTAAAGATTTAAGGGACACTTTGTTTATTATTATACTTTTTTATAAAGATTTATAATGATCAATTTAAATCAGAATACTTATTTCTAAACTGTTCACAATATATTATATGGGATATTCAATTTAAGGCATTCATATTTAAGTCAGGTTTATCTTGTGTCGAAGTGCGACCAGTTTGCATGTAACATAACGGATTCTGAAGGTTATTGAAATTTCATTTTAATGCACCTTTTTTCGAATTACTTGAAAGCTTTACAATGATAATCTTTTCCGGTTTTCAACCTGATGGACGATATTTAAAACGATTTTTTGTTTATGCAAACTAAATAAGTTTAATTGTTTGTCGGCGACATTGCCGACAATGTAACTTGAAAATGCTTATAAATTAAATTTGATTTAGCTATTTTATGCTTTTGACTAAAACTATCAAACACATACAACGTAAAAAATTATTAATTTGTCGGCGACATTGCCGACACTCTGTTGTTTGATTAAATGTGTTAATACGACAAAGTACGATAATATATAATTATTCCTCTTAATACACTTTTTATTATTTTAGACCTACAAAGTTAATCACTTACACCACATAAACATCATCGGCAAGTTCGCCGACACATAAATTATTTTCAGCAATTTTCGGGCTAATGTATCTTTTCATATTACCATGATATCAATATGCAGGCTCAATTGGCAATCGTGTAATAGTAACTGACGCTTCCGTTATTGGCTTACCGACATCGCCGACGTATTAAATGGCACACAAAACGATACGCAGTTTGTACTTGACGCTTTATGTTAACTTATTTTTGTTAAAATTGATATGAAGTGATATCAAAATATTTAAAGTATTATAGTCAATATAATAATGGAAATCGAGGATAAAAGAATGTGTTATTAAATAATTCTGATTAATCAGGCCTAAGTCGTATCCAACTTTGTTTATAGGTTATAATTAAATTCAGTAAGAAGCTTGTCCACGAGATTACTTGTAGAAAATTTAAACACGTGTTTTACAAAAATGTTTTGAAATTTTGTTAAGTTGTCTCCAAGAACATGTAAAATGTAAGGTGTATTCAAAACATTGAAATTATGTTAAAAGTCTCGTATATAGGAACAATTACATGCTACAATACCTAAATAATCTCGAAGGATTACTTAGTTTTTGGTAGTCCTAAAACATAGCGATCGAGCGAATAAAAAATACATGGAAACCGATTTTTATAACTTTAATGTCTGACAAATGTCATCTCGCATACAATAGAAAAATATGGTCCTTGAACATATGAATAGAAGCTACCAAGCATGAAGGTTATAAATGCATGTGTTGCTTTTAAATAGATTAATGCTTGTATAAAATTATCAATACAATAGTATCTAAAGATATTATCAGTTCAGAGCGCTGTGTATTGACGCAAGGAAAAATTTTATATTCACGTCAGACTTTTCATAACAAAGACTATAAACAAATGACAATATACTATAATACACGTACTATAGATTATCTATCTTGTTTTAAATCTTTTGTAGTCTGGTAACCCCACCACTAGTGTTACTAGGCTACAATTTTTTTTAGTAAAAAAAAAATTGCATTTCAAAAAGTCTGCCATCGTTTCATATTTTTAAGTGCTATAATATTTATAAATGTAGTTTTTATTTGGATATTTGAATTTTTTCATATAAACAACCACAGATAATCAAGAACAACGAATGGTTTTCAAATTATGCTTATTTTTTCCAAGAAACATCTCTTAGTATCTATTATTTTAGCGTAGAACTAACATCTCATAGCCTTGATTACAAAATAAGCAGACAAGTAGTCTCAACGATGCTAATTGAAAAATTGACGACTTCAAAGGTTAGTTTGCTTCTAAGAAATAAGTGTTAGCGTTGCTTTTTGTAGTTATAAGAATTCTGTTTGTTGTTATCAACAAGTTTTTTTATGAAAACCTTTTTTTATAATATATAATACAAGCCGTCTTCCTCGATTCAATACGTTATATTACACAGTAGAGTTTATAAAGACGCTTACCTTTCTTCTCGAGAACTAGGTATCGATTTTAATTCTTTTAAGGTACATAGATATATGATAGCATATAATTATGATTTACACGATAAGTACTTTAGTGACATTTATTAAATAATAATATAATTTTAAGATTACACGGGTAAAACCACGGGTCGCGTCTGCTCTAAGTTAAATGTTAGTATTCGTTATTGATAAGCTAGAGTCAACAACCATTCGTTAATGTTTTAAGACATTAGCAGAAGCATAAAACGACGGAACAAAATTTACTCATATATTTCCTTTATATAGGCAAAAACGTGTCCTTACTGCGCTGGACTTTTGTTACGAAGATTTAAATATTCACTGCACGTAAACGAAATCATCTATTTCTACCTCAATATATAAAAAAACATCTGTCTGTAGTTGACATTTTCTACTGCGACTTTTAAAATAAATAAAACGACCTACCTTCTAACTGGTATTGTAAACTAGGGCGAGCTTTCTTTTCTTAAGAAATATCAATTAAGTGTTACGTAATTAACAATTCTAAAGAATCAATAAAGTTCGATGACCTATTAGAATACATTTTCATTATTTTATATCTGTAGATTTGTTGTTTGACTAAAGCATATTATGAGGGCAAATTGTTTTTTATTGTGATAAACTAATATTAAATCCAAAGCCTTTCTTCCCTATTTCTAGAAATTGTTTTCAAAGGATAGATAAACTATCTTATTCCTATTAGGATATTCAAAACATTTATAAAATATTTCAAAATACTCATTTAAAAATGCCAAAACAAAGTTATGTTTACTTATTATTTGCTTTAGGTATAATATTAGTACATAGTTATACTTATTTCTATTAGTATACAAAGAAATCAAGCAAATTGCGTTTTTTTTTCAAAACAATATCCATCAATGTATTACATAATTTTTGTAACACGACCTGAGTACAAAAGCTATACCTACTTATAAACATACATATATTGTAATTAAGATTCGTATCTCAAGGAGATCTCACATGTACAGAAATATACTGAAATGTCAGTGTCGTTCATTGTAGTTTAATGTTATTTAAATGTACTTTTTTAAAGGTCTAAGTAATGTAAAGAAAAAGCTTTATTATAATGTCCACACTGTATTGTTAAATGCAAGATCCGGCTTAGTCTAGTCTATCGAACTTATTAATTGTAGCGAAAATATTTTGGCCAAATTGTTTTTTTTATACTGTAAGGCTTGTGGTTTTTTTTGGTTATATTAGGTTTACTAACAGAGATGTCTTTAAGTAATTTGCCAGCTGTTATGTTATATCACTTAATTTAAACACTACGTCAAATGGAATGTAAATAAATAAATAATTCCAATATCCCTTAGGTTCGTAATAAACGTTTAAGTTTCGCATCTTTTTGCAGAATTTATATATATCAACAGCACCTGCGATTTTGTCGGCTTTCTCGTAACCAAGTAGGTACTCGTAGCTAAATACTAACCAAGTACCAACGTAATATTAAATTATTAAGTGTAACATACATATTATATTTGGCATAATTTACCTAATCATTCCAGCAATTTCTAAGCCCAGTGAAAATATAATATATTTTCTTTTAATACTGATAGTATATACCTACATTACACATAGCAACATATTACGTATATTACAAGCAATCAAATATTTTCGTTTAAATAATGTTAGTATACATATTACCTACAGCAAATAATGTACATACCCCATAATGGTCCGAAACTCAAACAAACAACGATAAGTATAAGGCAAATGCGTAGTCGTCTCTTATTTGGTCCCTTTTTAAACGCTATTTGTATTGTGTCTTTTAGGCTGTTGAAATCGAAGAACTCTACAAAGAATCCCATACAGCCCGTTCGCAGTTTCTAAAAATATACAAAATAAAATTGTATTGTTTATTTTATTTCGCTATGTCGAATGTATTTAAAGGTATATATTTTTTATTAATAAATTTAAAAACATCTCGGCCGTAAAAATGCAAATTTTTGGTTGAGGTAAATTCTTTCGAATTAATTTTTTGGACTTGAATTCCAGTTCTTATATAAAAAGTTAATTGTTAAAAAATGTTCAAATCCCTTTAAAAACAAAATGATAAGAATCTTATTAGCATAATCATAAACACACCACTCACCTTTTCTTTATTCTCGAGCCATCTATGGTCGTCGATAGTAAACAGAACGTACACGAAATTTATCATCTGAAACAACGCTGACGTAGAGAAAACACCATAATAGCCTGCATATCGGAGCAGCACGCCGCTCAACCCCATTCCCACAGGGAATCCGACGGTCATACACAAACTCAGAATTCCCATGCGGAAAGTCCTGGTTTCCTTCGACGTAATATCGCCCAAGTAGCTAAACGCACCGAGAAACATCGTGTACCATCCACCAGTCAACGCTGGGAATATGACCTCCATAAACACAGTCAACTCCACGGGGACTTGATAGAAAAAATACGTATTTATCATATTAAGAATACAAGTCATGAACTCCCCAAAGATCGGCATTAGCATACAGATTTTCCGCCTCCCAGTTTTGTCGCTCCACGCTCCGATAAATAACATTAAAAGGGTCGGAATCGCGGTGTGTATCACGCTCTTCCATCCCTGAACGGACGCTATCAGTTTTTGGACCTCGTCCTCTTCGAATGTGTGGTTTGCTCGCCTCCTCAGCCTGAGGTCTGTGCACACGGCATCGCTAAACTCCAAATTCACCCTACAGGCTTTATCTAAGTTTAAATTCTGCGTCGCCAACATAGCCAAAACACTGGGCATCACGAACAACGCGAGGACCGGCTCCACTGTTATATTCGATCTAATAAATTTAATTTTCTCACAAAAACTCATTTTTCCTAAATCATTTTTCGCTTCCGTCTTCAGCGGCAGCTCTTCCGTTTTTTCGGTAATTTTGGGGATAGCTTTTTCGACCGTCATTTTGAATGGAAAAGGAGCAAAAT
>JADANM010006178.1:7803090-7839945 GCA_026213755.1 Eurema hecabe
CGGCATGACTCTCCTTTTTTAGCTATATATAAACAAAATAACAAGCCGTTCTATTATAATTAAATTTATTCATACAGCTATACATAGTGCGGATGAAGAATTACGAATACACGTCTTTATTTACATTTTCCATTTCTTCGACCTGTCTGTTGTCTTCCCGCTGCTGAAAGTACATCCAACTGCGAATAAAAACAAAGAAGAGATTTATACTATCTGTTAATACCTTTTATTATAATAGTGAATCATATGTTTATCTGTGTAAATGTGAGTTTACAAACGTTTTTGTCATTTAAAAAATCTGCGATGTTTTATTTCACATAATTATTTTTTATAATTTAACGAGATCTAATGTTCTTTAAAAATAAAATATAAATAGATAGGAAAACATCTCCATGATAGCCCTAAATTTAATACAGTTTAGCTTTTTAAAATTGAATTAGACGAAACTAAACTTAATGTGTAGCTCGGTAAGCCAAATATGAAATTTTATTGTTTGATTTTATGTTATAAGCGAGTCGCTTATTCCTGGCACATGAGCTAGTTAATTCTTTGTTTAATACATTTATTTAATAATTTACTCATATTAAACTATTTAACATCTTTAAACTAATAATAAACTTAAAAAAACTACCCTTTTGATAATACCTATTCAACAAAAAATAATCGTTCAAATTGGCTTATAATCGGCGGAGATATTGCATATAAAAAGTTCATCCCCGATTTTCCACCTTTGGGGGTTGTTTATTGATTATTAAATTTAAATGAGACCAGCCTTGAGGTATTACCTATACGTCAAAAAAAGATTTGTTCAAATCGGTTCATAATTGGCGGAGTTATCGCGTAACAAACATAGAAAAAAAACGTACGAGTCGAATTGAGAACCTCCTCCTTTTTGAAGTCGGTTGAAAACATAGAGGAATTATATAACCTTAATATATAATTATAAGCCTCTAATAGCCAATTTACGGTGAGTTGGATTCATAACATGTGTCAACACATACGTGTGTAAATCAAGTTATAAATAACTCTAAACATATTTCAATCAAAAATAGGTACATTGAAAAGCTAGTTTATAAATAAAACTATTGTGTTTTACCATAACAATGTGACAAACGGCCAGCCAGACCGCAAATTGTCACTTAACTCATAAGGTAATCATTACATAGAATTGCTATGTACTAACGAACTGTGTAAACTGATTCGAAGGTTCTCGAAATAAACATTTTCTTTCCTTAACTTCTTTATTATAAGAATCGATGGTTCATTCTTAACACGTTGACGACTTAATTATTATATGGATTTAATATATTGTGGAATATTTTATGAAAATAATTGATCAATTTGTAGCTAATACCTATGTCACGGTGAAATGAAATTGCCGATAGATTGTATTATGACTTGTGAGATTTTTAACTAACGAATTGTGAACTCACTGTTGTAAAGTTATGCTTCACTACATAGAATAAATAAAAAGTCTCTTTATTCTTTCTGTCCCTAAATATGCTTAAATCTTTACGCAACCGATTTTCATGCGGGTTTTATCAGATAGAGTGATTCAAGGGGGTCGCCATGACGTACATTAAAAACATATGGGCATATTACAATTTAAAATATTTACATTTCACATAATGTCGCCATACTTACTGGCGTCCACAACATGCACAGAATTAAAATTTAATATTAAAGGATAATATATAACATTATATAGATTTTTTATACATATTAGCAAAATGATCAATTAAGCCTCTGCGAAATTTGCCAGTACCATCACAGTTAATGTCTACAAGTTCACTACGTAGTATATGTGTATAATGCATGCATAAATGCGTTTTATTTTTTTACTTCTATACTTTCAAAATTATTATATCATCCTAACTTACTAAGTATAAGTACAAAGTTAACATAATTTAATATAAAATTTTCCATTAAAAAACTATTTGATTGAACAGCCTTGAATAGAAAAACATGGTTTACGAAATATCCATGTTACCTTAGACCAGGTTGTGCAAATCTCACGTTTCGCATACAACATGCAATTATATAATATCGGTCGGTCATAAACCAACGCCTGCAATAACTGTAATTTCAACATCATTCCTCAAAGTACTTGAACCATTATGTTTAACGAAAATACTTCGATGACATTTATAGTAATATCTGATCGTATATAAATAAATCCAGTATTGAAATAAATTCATCTGTTTATAAATTATATTTTTTTATACTTCAGATACAATTTAAAATCATGTTTTAGTATACAGGTACTAAGTTAGAAAACATTTCTTCGATTTCTTACTTGGCTTTACCAGATCTCTTTTAAGCCCTTTTTCCTATCTATCATTACCCTTCTTCCTTTTCATTCTCATCTTAAGGCTGATATTCGCGAGTGCCATGTACTTTTCTTTCTTTAATATTGTTTAGGACTTTTAGCATAATGTATTAAATGGGAGGTGATCGCTCCCCTTTTAGTTAATATTGTTCAGATATTTTATCACATTTTAAGTCATTTTACTTTCTCAATATTTATTCTAAACAAATCATCGTCTATATTTTCTATCCCAAGAGGATACCAGGGATACATACATTCTATAGAACTCTTTATCCAAACGCATTCTCGCAACACAATAAAGGCGTTCCCCAAACAAAAGCCATGTCAATTACGATCATACATTTGCTTGAACTTTTTGCAAATTGAGAAAAACCCGATGAGCGCTTTTTATTTTTAAGAGAACAAAATATGATATAATAAACGTTTAAATTGCAGGATGTTGTATTTAATTATTAATAAATCGATACGTATATTATAAAGAAGTAAAGTTTGTGTGTTTGTTAAAAATTGTAAGGGGTAATCTCGGGATCTACTGAACCGATTTTAAAAATTCTTTCACCAATAGAAAGCCACATTATTACTGAGTGTCATAAGCTATATAAAAAACTGAAAAGGATTAATTAACATTATGCCCGACGAAGTGGGCTCGGGTCAGCTAGTATTTTATAAAATACTAAATTTCACCAACACTGTTGCTTTCACACTATCGGGCTAAACCCTAGCCTTCGAAGTCCGCCATTACAAAATTTATTACTTATTATTTACAACTGCTAACACAATCCGTTATATGCTATTGTCAATTAAAGAAAATAATAATAATCTCCGTTAGACGTTAACAAACATGTATGTATGTATTAGATTATTCTTTAAGGCTAAACTAACATTGATTGGATTGCCGCTTGGATCGTGAAGTACGAGTATCATATATTATGTTACACATGGCCATAGTTACTTTGAACAAGTGAACAATATAGTCATAATGCATACAATGCATTAACAAAACATTGTTATCATACAACTTCCTCGGGTCATTGACCTACTAACTCATTACCTATTAATTCAGATAATACGTTGAAAAGTGGTTTGAAGTGATTCAAAAGTGTAGTGTTCGTGATAGCTATACAAATCCCGAATGGCGTAGTACAAGTAGTTTCAATTTAATGCATACTAGCTGATTTACTCAGTTTTAGCCGTAATTTCCACATGGCAATACAGAGATAAAAATATGTTAATCTAGTAACTAATCTCTTTACATATCTGTCAGTCAGTAGTTTTTACGTGATAGAATACATCGTTATATTGTAAAAACTTTAATTTTAACTAATAACGTGTAAATATATTTTTTATCGTCATGGTATAACCAAACAGTTATGTACCACGTTCCAGAAAGCAATTTCTACAAAGAACAACCGGCAAGAGACTCTTTTAAAATATGTATTATATCTTTATTTTTTAACTTTTCCCATTTTACTTTTAGTGTAAAACTAAAAACAAAATAACCAACACACTTTCATAAAAACATTCTCAAATATAATATCTCATATATGTTATCTGTTTATCTCATATATAATATATAATATTCTATGAAATTTAAAAGAGTACTTTGAAGATAAATTATAAAATTGAGATTCATAAAATTTCTGTAGAAAAAAAAAACTGTAACCACAATTAGTACGATAAAGATCTTACGCAAATATAGCAACAGCGGGTACAGTCATGGTCGCTCCGAGGAGGAACACGGCTCCGGGTAGAACGTTGAGCGTCGCCATGTACACCCGGGAGTACAGCGGCCCGTACACCAGCGGCATCATGGCTTCCGCCAGCCCGAAGAGACTGTTCACTTTTCCTGTAACGAATTAGGTGTCGTATTCTAATGGCAGTAGAAAAAAGAGTTCACTTTTGTTCACTGTTGTAAGATGTCATAAGTTTCGTATGGCAGTCTTTAATTCTTCAAAGCTTGAATGGATGTGGGTCAATTAAGAAAGTAATAAATTTTGTTTTTATATGAAATGTAAAAACAAAATTTATAAACACTTTTTTTTTATTCTATGAAGTGGTGAGATGAGCTGGACGTCCTCCTGATGGTAAGAGAAACGCCAGCCCATAACCAATGTAGTGCTACCCAGAGCTTTGCTCCGGGCAGGGGTGCACTACACCGACGCTCCCCACTTTGTAATGTCATCTCATTCCTTGAATCCATAAACAAAACATTATGTGATACGACTGGCTTTAGCCACTACGAAAGGAATAACTAAAAAAAACATACGGTCGAATTGAGAAACCCTCCTCCTTATTTGAAGTCGGTTAAAAAGTAATAAAGATTTCAATGATACACCAATAAAATGACCCATATAAACACACATAATTTAATATTTTAATATTGTTACATATTCCAAAGGCATATGGAATGCCCAAAACAAAGAAGAATTTTAAAATGAATATTTTGCTTGAAAGGTCCACCGCAGATATTGTCACTTGCACGCTTATATCAAAAAAGGTGAGCCCGTTTTTTGAGAGAGGTCATTAACCCGCAGCTGACATTAAAATCATAACAATAAAAATGTCGTATTAATTGCAATCCCAAGATTATTGAATTTCACTTATCTAACATATTTATCTTTTATAAATTTATTATGAGAAGTTTGTTACTTTATTCGCTGGCAGTAACCTATGTATTTATTAAACTATATAAAATGAAACTATACAATAAAAAAATATATTAACTAACAATTAGTATTTCGTTCATTGATGTAATTAAATATTCCAAAAAAAAACCAAAAACCCAAAAAAAAATCGTTCTTACGCGAAAAAAACCGATGGATAAAGCTAGTCGTATTATACAATTACAACTTTATATTTTTATTTTATTAAACAAGTTACGATTGTCGTTAAAATTTTAACGGTTACCGCACTCTTTTGCATAGGTAATATCTTTCTGTTTTGAATTTTATTTGTGATATTATAAATACAAGATATAACGGTAATGTGTATAACATATAAAGTTTTTAAGTATTACTACATAAATAGTAAAAAAACAAAGTCACTTTGAAAACTACGCAACGGATTTGGATCCGGTTTTAAATAGATAAATTTAGATGATTCATTCAATGTATGGATTATCGATAATCCATGTATTCATTCGATACATGCAAAGCCGGGAAAGGTCGCTAGTAATTTTAAAACTAAAATATACAAAGAATGTTTAAATGAACGACTAGTAGTTCCATAGATGATCGTGCTCCAACACTACATTAAAGCATGTTTTTATAACATAAATGACTCATATTGTTAGTCTTTTCGATATAAAGGGAATACAAATTCAAAAACAAAGCTTTTTTTGATTTCGTAATATTAGATTGCAAATATTCTTATTAACCGACTTCAAAACTTCAAAAAAGAGGGGTCTCGATTCGACCGTATATATAAGATTTTTGTAAGCGACTGTTTAAAGCAAGCTATACTTCTTATACTCTTTACAATAAAATATTTTCCATGTGGTTCGAATATAAACTTAATTGTTAAAATGAGATTTGCCACAGCCTTATGCTCTTAATTCGTACGTGATACTTCTGTTTAACTCGCTCTAAAATAGCAACAATCATTTTAATATACTTCTTTATTTTAATCCTTTATATTTCCAATTTTTTTGGTATAAAGTAATGACTTACACAAGCATTTTTAAACATTAAAAAAAAACAAATTCCCTATTAAGTATTGTATCCGTAGTATAGTATCCTCTTAAAAGACAAGATTCTTTTTTAAGGAGTTCGTATATCAACCACATGGTATAGCTAAGATTTGAAGCAGACAAAAACGTGCCTGCATTGTTGCTTATCAACAAGGCATATATATACGTCTATACGTAGAAGCAAAGCTCAATGAACGTTATCAAACTCAACATTTGTACCGGCTATCTGCTTCAGCCAGACGAGATTATGGAGACTACTGATTATGGTATAATCTATACTATTGTTTTAGTATAATCATAGTATATATAGCTTAGTATATGCGTCTTTTAATAATTAATGTTTCGTCGAGTTTAAGGACAAGTTATTTTCTTATATATTTGTTGTATGCACATCTTGTTTGTTTATAAGATTAAAAGTCATATGGATTGTATCCTCAAAGTAGAATGTATGTATAGTCGAGTTAAATATTTTGTTTATAATTTAAGAATAGCTGTACTCGTATTGTAATGATTTGCATTTTAAAAATGAAATACCAAACTAATACGATGTGTGTTATTTGGCATTTCATGCAATGGCTGAGATAACTTATTTATTCATATAATATATTGTTAATATGACTCATAGATATGATCTCTATACGATGTTACTAGGTTTGCAGCTAACACTACAAATTCTTGAAATAGGAACTCATTAGTTTAAACTTGGCATTACATGGCTTAAAAAAAACACTTTATTGATGTATATGTAGGTGTAGTTGTCTGCCGAGCGTAAATCGAGTTCATGAGATAAACCAATGAATACAAACCTGTTCTTTAAATAGATAGGATTTTTAGGATCGAAAAGAATAGAATATAGGAGAGTGAGAAGGTGGCTTCACACTTTTTAAAGGAAAAATAATTGAGATGGGGCTATTTTAAGTATTGCATTGTTAAGAAGTAATCAATCATAGTCAAAGATACACTAATTGATATAACTATGTAGTTATTTGCGCAAAGGCATAGTAGTTTAGCCTCTTCAATATAATTTACAAGTAATGTTTACTTGTTATTACAACTAATACATCATCAAACAAAACCAAAGGTAAATCCCAAATACCGTCTTCCAATCTACGAAGTGTTTGTACAAAAAATTAACAAGAAATGACCTTGAGTACGTTCAAATAAACAAACTTGTCCGTCATAAAAAGATGAGCAGCAAAAACAGCGCATATATTTACGACGATCATTATTTGCCGTTTGAAAAACTTTTATTAATTAGCAAAGTAATTAAATAGAACTTTACCTGACGTCAAAAATGCTTAAAAAAATCTGCAATATACCTGTTTCTAGGGTTTCGTACCTATAACGAAAAACCGGAGGATAACCCTTCTAAGATTAGTTCGTTATTCATTTGGGTATTTGTCCTTCTATATGTCTGTGTATATTGGTCGTATTGTTTCCCTTTAACTAGATAAGAACTATGAAATTTATTAAGTGATATTACTTTAGACGATTTATAAATGCGAAAGTAACTCTGTCTGTCTGTCTTTACATCACGCTAAAACTACTGAACCGATTAAAACGAAATTTGGCACACAGATAGTCTAGAGCCTGGGTTAAAACATAGGCTACTTTTTAACAAAAAAAGGGTTATAAAGAGGGGAAGGAGGGGGTCAAAGTTTATATGAAAGTCCACGCGGACGGAGTCGCGGGCATTAGCTAGTTTTAAATAAAAGCTATTTGATGAAATGTCATGAAAGATTGTCCACGTTGCAAAATTCATCGTATTGTTATACGTTTATATGTAAGGAACCCTCGCTTAGCTAGTTTAATTCGCACACTTGTCCGATTTTTCCACAATTTTCGTATAAACATATAAACTGTGATGCTCACGACTCAATTGGGCTTAACTTTTTTATAAAATAATTATAGACTCACAACCATCAACGATACAACTTCATCTTAAGAACCTAACAAAATATCTCTTCATAATATCATGAACTAAAAGTACTAAGAAGTATTATATTAAATCAGTATAGCTCAAGAATATATGTTTCATATCTAAAATGTATTTCATATACGTAAGCTCACCTAATTCTTCGCTGGTAACAAGTTTGGAGGCTATTGACCGCATCGCTATGAACGACGTTCCATTGAATATTTCAACCAACGGTGCTGTAACATAGAAATTCTAAGCTAGAATATATTTCTTATTAACTAGTATATAAATATAATTTAGTGAAAATTCAGATATGATATCAGAAAAAATCTTCTGGAAAACATTCCTTTATTACGTTTTGAAGCAATTTTGTAAAAGACTGGCCTATAATAAATATACTTTATATATTTATGACAATGACTATAATGACGAAAATAGTAAGTTTAGTTTTAGTTTGACCTTTTTAACTGCAGAAGAAACTACCAAAGTTTATGTATGGATAGATATATTAATTAAAATCTAGTTCCTTAATGTACGTACCAATATAAATCTCGAGGGTGGTGGTAGCGAAAGCAAAGATAAAGGAGGCCAGGATCTTGCTGGTACAAGAGATGATCCCAACGACGGAGTCATCCAACTTCATGAAGTCACTGAATATGCTGATCGAGAACAGAGTACCTGACAACGAGATATGATGATATGGTAAAGAGTTTATTAATTTATTAATTCTTTGTTACATGTAGTTGAAAAACACATAAACAAATAGAGAGAAAAAGAGAAAGACATAGTTAATATAGAGTAAAATACAGACTCCACATGTAGCTGTGGCCTTCCATTCCATCTAGATAGCCTTAGGATAAAATTAGAGAATACAACTGATTTCTCGAGCACAATAAATTTAAATACTTATAATAAGTTATACAGTCATATTTTGTAATAGAAAAGCGGATAAACGAACAAGAGGAGTAAGCATTCGCAAGGGTCTCACGAACGTGTCTTGTCTTGATTTTTGGAAGGAGTATGCTATCTTTTTAAATGTTAGGAAGTGAGAATCAAATATTAACGACTGATAAAAACGACGATGTGGATAGCTCGATTTTCTCTGCTGGGAAAATCATTGATGGAGGGAAAAGGACATTATTTTGAACTCAATTTGACTACAATCCCAAAGTGTGCCTCCACGCCGATATAATACGGAGACACAGGTACCATTACTGGTTCTAGCTCAACTAAATGAGTGCTTGTAAAGCAAAGTATTCTACAAATGCAAAGCAGAAATGAAATCTGATATTTTTTGCTTCATTTACTTTCAACATGCATCGTACAGACAAAATATATTCAAATTATTCAACTGATATTCAGCTCCTTTAATTAGTTTCAGACCATCAGTTTATACGTAGTAATTTTAAAATGCTAATTGCATTAATTTCCAAGTTAAATTTTCTGCGCTCGTGGATAAGTTTAAAGTATCATTTTTTAATTTCGCTTAATATAACCTTCAAAACTTAGTTCCCAATAGAAGTTTCAAATTAGGCTGTATACAAATTCAACTGCTTGAATTTTTAGTAACAATTTTAAATTTTATATTCCAAGCCGGATGTGACAGAAAATCGTTTTAAAATTTTGGAAATAAACTGAAACACACTGTTTTGGAGATCTCAAAACTCTGTCATAAAATACAAAAAAGGACTTTAAAATCGAAAAGAGGTGCCAAAATTTATAACCAAACTAGCTTTGTCCCGCGGTTTTACCCGTTTCCGGGGCAATACCGGGATGTAAGCTATCCTATCTTTTAAGTTGGATCAAACTGCACATGGTGTGCGAATTTTATTATAATCGGTTAAGTGTTAGGAGCCCATTGAGGACAAAAATTGTGACACGAGATTTATACATATTAAGATTTTGTGTGTCTATTTCTGGCGTTGTTTTTTAAACGCTCACAACTGACTTCAAAAAGCACTCCTAATATAAAAGAAGAGACTTCATCATCCTATTATATTTTTTACAAGTTATAAGGTGATTTAAAAATCCATATTAGCTTTTTAAGGTGCAGAAAAAATCTAAAATTGTAGCGTACTTTTAATTCAGCCACATGTTATATCTCAACTATTTGCTAAAATACTGATAAAAGGCGTTTAACTTTCCAACAAGAACCAAATTGTTTATTAATAAATTACAAAGACTTATAAACGTCGATTCGGTATAGACGGAAAATAACCATACCCTTGTTATTAAGGTACTAAGGTACTAAGGTACATACATTATTAATATGAAACATTAATTTAATTATATTATTAACTATTTAGCATAGTTAAATTGTATAAAATAACAAAGGCTCATAGTTCGATTCGTATTCATGGTAACATGAAAATAAATTCCCCTATAATATTAGTATCAACAATATATTAAGTCAATAGTGTTAATTACCATCGTAAACTTACCAACTAAATTAGTGATGATACTGTAAGTGCAAAACATACTGAACTGCACTTCATCCCAGTTGAATCTGTATCTCATAAATAAATAGAGAACATTCATTTCACCTGTAAGTAAACAAAAACAAGGTATTGAAGTCTAAATCCACACTACGAGGTCGATCAGTACATATAAAAAAATGTGTGAAAAACTAATCCGTGACTCATGTGATTCATTCATAATTATAGACCATAATTTGGATCCAATCTTAACGTTCTAAAATCATCAAAATCGGTCCATAAACGACAAAGCTATCTTCGAACATAAATAAATTAGGATATAATATATGGTATAAAGGACTTCATCCTTTAAAAATATAAGGAAATCGAACCTTCCTGATTGTGCTATGATAACGTATAATAGTGTACATTTAATTCTGTAATCATTTAAAGTGTTTATTCTCGTTTATATATTAATTTTAAGCCATGAGGTATATAATTATTCTTAACAAAAAACTTGTGAACAAAGATTTTTAGATTTTATTATACCTTGTCATTAACTGCCTAGCGACAAATATTACAAAGAATCTTTCTTATTTTATGTTTATATTTTAAAAGGCTAAAATAAAGTGGGCTATAAGTCGTAGTAAAGGAAATCTTGTTTGCATTGATTATTTTTAGGTTAAGGACTTAGCAAGTGGTTTGTTCCGGACAAACTGACCACTTAGCTAAACTTTTCATCGGCCTGATGCTACAAAATTGACGCTCATTTTTTAATTTTACGAATTATGGTATTAAAGCTAGCGATTATATAGTTATTATAATGTACTAAAGTTTCTAAAGAGCTAATTTGTAAGATTTTGAGGAGTAACGATGGATCTACTTAAACGGTCATGGTAAAGTTCTTGTTTATAAATTGGTTAACAATGTCATAGGCATCAATTGAAGAATACAAAGGTAGTAGTATCTTGCATAGTACTACCAGTGTGTGTTAATAGAAAATTATTTGAAAGGATCATTAACATTGTTTATTACGTTTAGGACCTTATAAGTAGCTGGTTACGTACACTGTTTACGAAGTAGGTTCCTTCTGTTGATGTTATAAAAATAAGACATCGTATATTTTCGAATTGTGCTTAGTGAACTTAAAAATCATGTAAATAAGTAGCGTCACGAAACTTTAGCGCTGAACGAAACCTGCGCAGAAGCAGCACGGCGCGCGGGGATGCGTGATCGTCGGGTGCGCGAGCGTTGATTGGTTGTCCCAGTCGTGTTGTCTTTCTCGCACGAGAAAGACAATTACGAGCGCGATTCTACTGAGGCGCAGCTATTTTCGCCCAGCGCTAAACATTCGTGACGCGACCTATACCATATAAATCTAACACTTACCGTGCAATGGTCCGAATATGACGCAGACGACGACTATGAGTAGAGAAACCCTCAGTCTACGTCGTCGAGGCCCACTCCTGAAGGCCACAGTAAGAGTCTCTCTCACATGACCTATATCGAAGAACGAACATATCCATCCTTTACAACCTATAGGTTCGACCTGTTAACAAATTGTTACTACATATAGACATTGCTTACAGGACAGATTAAAGAAAATATTCATGTTACCGAGTTTCAAAAGAAAATTAATTTAGAAAAAGACTTGGTTTAGACATTATAAATAATAAAAAAGCAAATCAGTTATGTTGTATAAAATAAATAAATGTTATAACATAATCTGATATTTTTTGGTAATTAAATCTATTTTTTAGATGCACGTATTTTCAATTCTAATTATAAATTAACTTTTTTTTTTTAAAGAAAACAGGTTTGCGCTACTTATTTACAATATCTGCATAGAAAAGGCTTATGATATCTGGCGACCTTATCATTCTACAAGTGATTTCTCTTGTAACCACATAGAGGAAAATATGCAAATTAAAAACAGTCATTTGGACTACCAACCAACCACTAGGATTAAGTAGATTTTTCAAATCATTTTGGCATGGCAACTTTATACGGAGTTCTTCAATACTGGCACAACATCATCTTAATATTAAACAAGCCTGAGAGTTGTAATCAATAGCTCCGTCCCAGATACTGACCAAACGCTTCAATCAAGGCTTAAGTTAGACCTACAATATATTGGTAATACAATTTGTTCAACGTCGATGCTATAAGGTCTACCTCCTCAAAATAAATCCATTCTTCCAAACGTTATTGACTTATGAGCATATATTATATCACAATAATAGAAATGTTTAAATACTAACATTAGATTGTTTACCATAAAAATAATAAAATAGCTATGTTTCGTATATAGCAGGTAGAAAACGGTTACACCGGTTTTATACGGACCCAAAAAAGGCCTATCTATTTAGACTTTTTTTAATTTTTCGTATGAAACTCAGAATACATTTTGAAACGCATAGTAAAATTTTCTCAATAAAAATCAAATTTTACAACGTGTAAGGCGCAAACAATCGACTCGGTTTTATAATGTTACACACTTAACGCCAAATGCAAACATGCAAAGGGGTTGAAACATCGCAATAATTAATTATCTATGGCTTAATCGCAGATAATTTTCAATAAATAATAATAGGCTCTTTTCATTACATCAGAATTTTAAACATATGTAGATGGATTTATTGTGTGACTCCAGAAACATGGAAAATTAATTAAGTGTGGGCATAACGTTCAAATGGACACACGACTTAATGGTTGAATGCAATTATTAAGTATATTAACATTATTGAAAAACTAACACTAGTTTCTTACAATAATTAAAATACAAAATATTTGGATTAATCGAAAAAAATATTTCAACATATTATAAGTTCGCTACAGTAATTAATTTAAATATGAATTTAGCTTGCTCAGTAGAACACTATTAATTTAGCAACAAAGAAGGGCAAACATTTTGAGTATAATCCTATTTTACCTACAACTCCGAAAGCAGTCCTGAAACTCTAAACCAAACAGTCTAACTTTAATTTAACCTACACTATAAGTTCAAAGCTCCAACATTTCCATCAAAGCAACCAACTAAACAGATACACGTTTGAACATAATAATGAGCTGAAACCTTAAAGACATACAAGCAGACACCTATCGGAGCCTCGTGTAGAAATGGTGTTCCCCCCTTCGATTTTGCGTAGTGCGAGCAATTTATCACTTAGATGTAGGACCAGGACTGTTAAAGCGAATGATGAATGACCTCAAACGCGGTACCTAAGTCTACCGGTAACCCTATGCTTGCTCTTAACATTGTCTCACGATTGATTTCGGCACTTTACTTGACACCACATGCTAAATTACATTAACCTGTGCTGTGTCCTGAAATTTCCAATAGATTTAAGAGATGCGAAAGGGATTATTTACAAAATTTCTATACCAAAACCATAAATTTATCAACTTCGACGAAAATTCGCAACTTTACGAAAGAAACTTATTCCACGTGATATATAACAATAAGGTAAATAGTATTAAGTCTTGTGTGGCAAAAAATAGGGCAATGAACTTACACGTTGTCGTTCTGATGAAACATCGGGATCTTTCAGTCGAATGTATCCGTAAATAAGACTGCCCAGATACAACACTATTGATATCATGAAGATGCCATAATAACCGATTTTCTGTAACAATACACCGCTCAAAGACATTCCAATTGGAATCCCGATCGACATACACAAATTTGCCACTCCTACGCGAAAGGTTCTCGTCTCTTCAGTCGTCACATCGCCAATGTAACTGAATACTCCAACGCAAACTGTTATCCAGCCCCCGGTTAGTGACGGGAACAGATCAGACAACGCTGTAACCTCCAGGGGAAGCTCGTAGAAGAAGTATGTGTTCAACATAAAACACATGCAACATAATATCTCCCCTGCTATCGGCAGAAGGATACACGCTTTTCGCCGTCCAGTCTTGTCACTCCAGGATCCCACAAATAGCACTATGATGCAAGGAAACGCAGTCTGCACAATATTCTTCCAGGCTTGCACTGAGGCTGTCAACTTCTGAACCTCCGATTCTTCTAATGTATAATTTTCTGTCTGTCGTCTATTCAATGCTGAGCAAACTTCGTCACTATATCCAAGGTTCACGCGACAGGCCTTCTCTAAATTTAAATTCTGAACAGCAAGACTAGAAAATACACTTGACATAAAGTAACAGGCAATTATCGGTTCAACTGTAATGTTTGATTTAATTTGTGATAGTTTATTTTTAATACTGGATGCATAAAACTTCTGCTCCCTGATTTCTCCACCGGATCCAGGTTTTTCAATATTGACACTTAAACCATTCATTGTAGCGGTTTTTGGCGCCCGTAGAGTTTAATCAGCAGCGTCCTTCCTGTGTTCTGTTACTTTAATGTTGTCCATGGCTATCGTGGTTACTCTACAATTACCATTTTTTTCTAGGATACACTAATTTTTTTTTTCGAGCACATTTGAACGCAACACCCCAGAGACGACAAGGTGTGTTCTTGTCGATCTCACAACAACGAGTAAATCTTCTTAAGAAGATTCAACGGAAACGCATTCGAATGGTTCCATTCATCAATTTACGAGCGCGGTGTTAGCAAAATGAGTAAGCTCGCGGCACTGTGGACGATATCGTCACAACCTTCTTCCGAGCTACCATTTATACCATTATCCAATGACTGTCTTATTGTACTACGGTCAAGGTACTGCACAGACAATATATGGCTGTTAAACCTACTCATAGTAGAAAAGCTTTAAGCTTCAGACGTATTTAATAACCAAAAACAATTTATAATAAACTTAAGAAATACCTCTACCATATTGCAAATCATTCCATAGTATAAAACAAAATCTAAATCGGTTACGTAGTTATAAAATGTATATGTTTTATGATGATAAATACAGACAGAATAAAGCAAATTTGTTTTATACTATGTAATGGTTCCAATCAAAATAAACATTTGAACCGCTCATTTTAACACAGCTCAGCTGTTATGTGATGTTGTGATAGATCACAACACTTCTCTCTTATACTTCATGTTAGAACATGAAGTATACTCGCTTGAAAAAACAATTAGACATCTTAAATTTAATTGTTTTTATTTACATTTATTTTGAGTTAGATGAACTATATTTCCTTGATAATCAATAAAATAGTATAACAGGAAATACAAAAAGTTTTTTAATAGAAGTGTAAGTCTACCAAAAACATAATCTCAATATCTAACTAGTCTTAGAGTTGTTATCAAAAGCCCTTTCCCAAATATTGACCAAACGCTTCAATCAAGACTTAAGTTACACAACAATTTGTTCTATGTCGATGCTACGATCTAACCTCCTCAAAAAAATTAATTCTTGCAAGTGTTCAATACTTATTAACATATAATATATTAAATATAAGTAATGGTTTAAATACCAATGTTAGATTTTTTGTTCTTTTACGTTATAAATAATATTACAGATATGTTTCATACATAGGAGGAAGAAGAAGCAACACTGGTTCTAGGCAGTCCCAAATTTCGTATACCTTAACAAAATAGCTCTAAAACAAAGATCTATCAAGCCCTATTATTATTTTTCATATATAAGGGACGTATTTTGAACTGCGTAGTTCATAGCGGCTAAGGCGTAAACAATGGACACGGTTCTACTATAATTTTACAAATATCACACCAAGTGCAAACACGCTAACCAATTTATATTTAATGGAAAATATTGTTACATTGTAGTTATCTATAGTTTAATCGCAAATAATTTTCATTGAATAATATTCGGCTCTTTGCATTAAATCAGAATTTCAAACATTAACGGATGTTTATAGATGTTATTATTCTCTTCCTGAAAATATTTTCGAATGAAAATAAATTCTATATGTAGAAAAAACAGTGTTATAAAGATTTTCTTAAGATCGTGTATAGTGCAAAATTAATCCGAATTCAAAGGAATTCTCAAAAGCTGGCAAGACAGCTACAGTTCGCTATTAGCTGATAAGAATTCTCTCTCTATCTGTCGCACCTCAGACGTAGATATTATAGCACATGAATGTGAGTCGGTGTGGCCTTTTAGGTATTGCAATTTTACTAAGTCCAATAAAAAAAATAATATTCATTCACAACAATAGTAAAATAAGGACCTACTGACAGTAAATATTTAAAAGTTCTCTGTTGAGGCACTACTTTCTAAAAACACTATATTGTGTGTTTCCAGTTAGACGGAAAATTTACTGAAAAGTGTATATTATTTAATTTATCACGTTCGAATACACTTTCAAATAGTCACACGACTTAATAGCTTAATACGATTATTAAATTTATGAAAAACTAACACTACTTCATTTGAATACTTAGGTTCATTGATAAAAATACTTCGCCGCCATGATTTATTACAAAATACATTTAGCTTGCTCAGTAAAACACTACTCTTGAAACTCTAAAACATTCATTCAACTTGAATTTAACTATAAGTTAAAAAACTCCAACATTTCCATCAAAGCAACCAACTAAGTAGGAACTCATTAAAACATGATAAAGAACTGAAACCGTAAAGACATACAAGCAGACACCTATCGGAGCCTCGTGTTGAAATGACGTTCTCCCCTTCGATTTTGCGTAGTGCGAGCAATTTATCACTTAGATGTAGGACCGGGAGTGTAAGCGAATGATGAATGACCTCAAACACGGTACCTAAGTCTAACCGGTAACCCTATGCTTCCTGCATAGGGTTACCGGTAGTCTTAACATTGTCTCACGATTGATTTCGCCACTTGACTTGACACCACATGCTAAATTGCTTTAACCTGTGTTGTGTGGTGAAATTTGAGTGACATTAATTACTAAACTGCTGTATCTGAATCATAAATTAACGAATTTCGAGGAAGATTCGTTACTTATACAATAAAATAATAGCAATTTATTACAACGCTATGTAGAACAATTAGGTACAATATTAAGTCTTTGACTCGTGCGGCAAAAAATAGTGTGATAAACTTACGCGTTGTCGTTCTGATGAAATATCGGGATCTTTCAGTCGAATGTATCCATAAATAAGACTGGTTAGATACAACACATTTGATATCATGAAGATGCCATAGTAACCGATTTGCTGCAATAATATACCACTCAGTGACATCCCAATTGGAATCCCAAGCGACATACACAAATTTGCCACTCCTACGCGAAATGTTCTCATTTCTTTAGTCGTCACATCGCCAATGTAGCTGAACACTCCAACGCAAACCGTTATCCAGCCCCCGGTTAGTGACGGGAACAGATCAGACAATGCTGTCAGCTCCAAGGGTAACTCGTAGAAGAAGTAAGTGTTCAACATAAAACACGTGCAACATAATATCTCCCCTATTATTGGCAGAAGAATACACGCTTTTCGCCGTCCAGTCTTGTCACTCCAGGAACCCACAAATAACACTATGATGCAAGGAAACGCTGTCTGCACAATATTCTTCCAGGCTTGTACTGAAGCTGTCAACTTCTGAACTTCCGATTCTTCTAATGTATAATTTTCTGTTTGCCGCCTATTCAGAGCTGAGCAAACTTCATCACTATATCCAAGGTTAACGCGACAGGCCTTCTCTAAATTTAAATTCTGAACAGCAAGTCCAGAAAACACATTTGACATAATATAACATGCAATTATGGGTTCAACTGTGATGTTCGATTTTATTTGCAATAGTTTATTTTTGATACTAGATGCATTAAACTTTTGCTCCTTGATTTCTCCATCGGATCCAGGTTTTTCCACGTTGACACTTAAACCATTCATTTTGGCGTTTTTTGGCGGCCGTAGGGCTTAATCGGCAGCGTCCTTCCTGTGTTCTGTTATTTTAATGTTGTCCATGACTATCATGGCTGGTTAATTTTATTATAGCACATTTGAACACAACACACCAAAGACTAAAGCAGCAAGGTGTGTTTTCGTCTACCTCACGACGACAAGTAAATCTCCTTAAGTAGATCCAACGGAAACGCGTTGGAATGGTTCCATTTATCAATTTACGAGCGCGGTGTTAGCAAAACGAGTGAGCTCGCGGGACTGTGGACGATATAGTCACAACCTTGTTCCGAGCTACCGTTTATACCATTATCCAATGCCTGTCTACGAGAAGTGGATATATTGCATTACATGCACGGTCAAGGTACGCGTATAGGCACAGACACATTAGATAAGCTTGAAGAAAGTAGGTAAACCATAAATCTTTACCATATGATATAATGTGCACAAATAATAGCTTAAAATAAAAGAAGCGCTTAAAAGTTAAAAGGCTATTGTAAAAATATTAAGGTGAAATAATATTGGTGGACATAATATACCTACTTAGGTAACAATTTGTTTTGAAAAATTGATATCTATTATTATTTCACTAATTATTACGTCCAGTTGCATTTATTTATTATTCAATTTTAATTACATTATATTAAATCGAAAAATTTGTGTTTAAATAGTACTTACCTTACTTTGAACCAGTAATTTATCATATGAGCTTCATTTTTATGGAATCAAAATTAAAAGTATTTATTATCTTGGAGTAAAAAATAACCTTGAACTGCCTTCAATCAAAAATATCAGCCTATGGTTGTCCACTGGACAACCATAGGCTGGATGTAGGACTCTCCCAAGGTGCGCCAAAGCTTCATTACTTTCAAAATAACTCACACAAAAAGTCACCACTCCATTGACCACAACGCAATGAAGAAAAATCATACGACATCTCTAATATTTTTTTAGAAATTCAATGTATGCATCGAATATAAAAACAAATAATAATTTATTATGCTCCCGACATAGACTAAACTTTAAAAAAACATTTTTGTTGTCATTGCTATTGACGTATCACGTTACAATCGTAATATATTGCTATATAAATAAATAAAATATAATTTACCATATACTTAACTTAGCGTGTATTTAATAAGATTTTTAAAAATCTTTAAAATAGGTATAGGCCATAAGGAGTAATCTTCTAAAATTGGTGTCAGAGAATACAAATAATAATACAGAAGAGAACTGTTGAGGATTGCCTATTTTTAATATTTAGATAAATACGTCGAAAATGTCGCTTTCAAGTTCAGTGATGTCCAAAGAAATATCAGTACAAGAGTTGTTAGTAGCTACAGAACTAACATCATCAACAGAAGATCCACCTATGTCAGAATGGTCGTCTTTAGCAACCCTGTCCCTTTCTGATAGCCCAAAAGTAGCTCTTTACAAACAGGGGCTATATGACCCCGGTGATGGGGAAATATGCACGGACTACATACCTATGTCAGCCAGTTCTATACTTTTGCATCCATACTATAATTATCCAGGTATTAAGGATCCGGGAGTTTTGGAAGCCTTGTTAGAACCAGGTATATAAGCTTGTTTCGTTGAAGTCATTGAGGCAATATTTTTAGTTTCTAAAATTTAAATAATAATATAGGAGCGTTTGATGTTCCTTTATGTCAAACGAAACGCAATGAAATCTTTAATGAGATGCCATTATTTGGATTATTAGTTACCACAAATTATTACTGTTGTAGAACTCGCAAGACTTTATTCAAGCGATGGTCAAGACTTGTATTTACATGAGTGTGAAGAAATGAACATAGTTCCCGTTAGAAGCTTCTGGCGCGGCCTGCTACAGCATACCATTGACCTAAAGGTCCATTAGTTTCTATCGTGCATACCAATTATTTTATAGTTTATAGCTAAGTGCAGCCAGAAACCAACTGAACCGGGCGGGGCTTCTTCTTGAGAATGCTTCTGCAAAAAACAACTGTAGTCGTACCACTTAGAGTTGAATATTAAATGGCCGATATATTTCGTTAGGCCAGCCGTATTCACGCATACGTTATCAATGTGCTCGTGAAGTCTGAGGTTATAAGTATTTTGCAGTCCTGTTAAACTTATATGTAGTTGTTAGCTTTAGTATGTCCCAAGAATCAAATTTATTTATTGTAGGTCTTTGATTGACTAATGAAACAACAAAGACACATAGTAACAGTACCATTAGACCAAGTCGATTGCACTATATTATTGTATATATTATGCTCACCTTCATTAAATTCCAAATTAATAATCTATGTTACAACCGTCTTATGACCCAATTTGTAATAATGCCTGAAGTCGGATGAAGAAATATCACTATAAGCCTTTTCTCGTGTATGTGACATCATTGGAGTTAGATTATATACTGAATATTATATAATTCAGCCACGTGTACACAGTTTTGTGTAATTATAATTTCATGTAACATCCAAATATACTTTTTATAGTACTAACAATAGAACATCAGCTCTCCAGACATTAAGATTTTGAAAAACCATTTACGACATGTATGAAACTCAGTTTAGGTTTTCCTAAAATCCTTTATATATCTCCAGTACTACGGCATCGATCCGAGAGGTGTGAGGGCAATCTGTAAAGCCCTGACTTGCAATAAACATGTAGTCCGTTTGGACCTGACTTCGAACTTTCTAGACGATGATGCCTGCTACCATCTCGGGCAGATGATAAGACACAACACTGTTCTACAAGAACTGATTTTATGCGGCTGTAGGTGAGTTTGATGCTACGAATATCTGCTTAAAAAGTTTACGTATCTAGAAATAACTAGTGTATATGATCCTTCTGATCGGAAAATTTACGTATCTAGAAATAACTAGTGTATATGATCCATCTAAAGGAAAAATTAACGTATCTAGAAATAACTAGTGTAAATAAATACAAAAGTTTATAATTGCGTTGTTGGTTTGAATGATTTTTGCTATTTTAAAATTCAATGACAATCTATATTATTTATTTATTTATTGTAAGTGAAAGACAATACATAAGCATTTATTAACACTATCTCTCGGTTTATGGGTTAAAAATTGTATGAGTTACACGTAAAACACAAACTTATTAATAAATTTATTTAAGATGATTAACATTACTAACACAGTAAAACTTACTTATTGGTAAAAACTTTACATGCCAAGACAATATAATGCTTCAAATCTTTCTGAAGGCAATTTTTGCAGCGATTAAAAGTTTCCATTGTTTGTTTTTCGTGTGTCCATTCATCCGGACATATTTAACCGACATTACACAAACGCCAGCCATTCAACCACAGGAATTTCAATTTTCAACAAGTTTGAATTTTGTTTACGTAGAGTGCTCGTTATCCTGTACTCATTTTACTATCCAATGCTGATTTATAATAGTCTTACTTACCCAATACCCTGTATCTAATAAAACCAGTATTGGTAGTGGCTTTGATTCACTATTTTATTTTCAAATTACTTTAAACGTAATTTTTATTACTAGATACTATAACTGGTTGTCCAATTGCAATTCATAATAATTAACGGTTATATTTAAGAAAACAAAAGCAGTTATCTAAAACGAAAAGTATATAAACAATACACCAGTATAAATGTTTCTTATCTTTATCTACTATAGTTAAATAATAAAAATTGATTTTTAGTACTATAATAATTATGAATCTGTATCTTAACTGTCACAGAATTCGTCACAGCGGCGCTAGGAGGGTAGTTGCAATGCTGAGTACACGTAGTATTAATCTTCTCGATTTGTCACGCAATGAAATTGGTGACAACGGTTTTGAGTATATAGCTGAACAACTTGCTAAAGGAGCCGTTGTAAAGAGGTATAAAATAAAATAAAATTGTTTAGTCTGTTACCTTTAGAAAGAAATTAGCTCAATTGACAGATTTATTTTAAAGTTTGACAATATGATAGTTAAATCAGTGGACAAAGTTCTGTACACATACGTTATATTATATGGTTAAAAAAATATGTAGAATTTTAAAAATAATTTAGTTCACGTAAAAACGCATGAAACCTGCAGCAAAAACAATTTTAAATTTATCTATTTTGAAATTTTCCTTCTCTAAATCAATTTCAGTTTGTAAATCAATTCAAGTTTTTCAGATTGAATTTGAGCTACAACGACTTAGGAATGGAATCCGCCTTATCATTCGCAAGAGCTATTGAAGGAAATAATACAATTACCCATCTCGATTTATCGTGGAATAACTTTTCCTCCCTAAAAGGTTCTGAAATTCTATACAGTACGAAGTTTGCCTTAGATTTAAAACAAAATGAAAACAATAACGAGTTCTTATAATAACAACGAGGCTTTTTGTATTACTTCAAAAAGTATAACAATAAAAGTGCTACATGAAATAGTAAAAGTACCATCGATATTGGGTTTTCAAACAAAAATTCAACGTTCAATTGTGTGCTCTAATACGTGGAAAACATGTGTTTTTATTTCAACACTACAATACAACGCTCAAAGCTCGAATGCAATTGAAAATGAAAATCCTAAAATGTAGTATCTATCGACCACTCGACGTCCTGAAAATAAATTCCCGACATAAATAGACAATAAGCCGCGAACGCACGCCAACTAAAAAAGCTCTTCAACTAGACGTCAGTTGGACTAACATTTAATAACTTGTATAGTGTATACCGAGCTCTTGAGCTCTGTGGAAAATAAAGTCCCGGGAACACTCCCGTAAATATTTATGTGGCATAGAATGAAACGGATAGCAATGCTATATCACCTGGCTTTAAAGTCTTCTGAAACGTACGACTTTCTGTCATTACGGAAGCGTTTAGTTGAGTGTTCTATTGCTTTCAGCACTAAATCTTGAAACTTAGTAAATTGAAACTGTAAATTTGACTTTTAGATTAACTGTCATTGGCAGAATACACTTTTTAGAGCTATACACACGTCGAATTCTAAGTGTGTTCATACTCAACGAAGTTTACTTCCATTAATAAAAAAATATTTTTTTCCGAAAAAGTAAACTTGGGATTGGACTCTTAGCACACCCATTGTCACAAACCTAAAGCCACGCAATTACCTCTTTATAAAATTAGTTTATCACACTCTAAAATAACTATTCTTCTAAAACTTCAGGCACAAATGAACTGTTCAATGCACTTGGAAACAGTAAGGTTCTAGTCGAATTCAACGTCTCCTGGAACGCCATTAAAATCTCAAAGCCTCTAGCCAAGCTTTTATCCGCGCCCTCTCTAAGGATACTCGATCTTAGTAACAACAGGTAATACCTTGGGAACACTTATTATTTTCTTACCTGAACAATTGAGGTTTGAAATAAAGGGTATTGTATTGCCCTTATTAAAACTGTTCGCGGGCCATGGCCTATTTTTAATATTCGTTTCTTTTAATATCTCATTTTATGTTAAGACTTACAAACTTTAGAGTTTGTTCGTCCTTATTATGTACAAATCTTTAATCTTAACAACGTATTCATTAAAATCTATACTACTACTAGCGACCCACCCCGGCTTCAATCGCATTTGGATCAAACTGCACGTGGTGTGCAAATTTAATTAATAATCGGTTCAGTAGTTTAGGATTCAATCGCGGACAAACAACGTGACGCGTAATTTATATATATTAAGATATACAGCATAAGAATTTGAATAATTGAACGTGCAAATCTCCGTAAATCTTTGTTTTGTATGTAATACATAGATTTGTTAGAAGAACGATGGGCTATTAAATATTATTAGTGGTTTCAAAATTCACAGGCTAAAGTATGGTGTGCAATAAGTAAAGCTCTCTGAACGTTGCCCTTCTAACGTTTTTCCATACACAGTGCTATGCGTTATTAAAAATTCTAAAAAATACTCATTCTTTCAGATTACCGTCCACTGCAGCCAGGTTCATTGCTAGAGGTCTCCCTAAATCGAAACGTCTCAACACATTAGATCTTTCAGAAAACCCCTTCATGCCTGATGATGCTCTTACTATTCTACGGGCACTTGACAAAAAAACTGTGAAAATCGTTAATTTAGTCATGGATAATATTGCCGTGACTAAGCAGTTTCTTGAGGTAAGTAATTCCTGGAGCATTTATTATTATTTAATTGTACACAATATGCTTACAGACAAGGAAGTCAGAACATAAATAGAAAGGGGGAGTTGTGTCATTTTATGCAATTAAGATTAAATAGAAAGGGTAGTATAATATATAATAATAATATAATATAATATAAGTAATATATAGGTAATAAAGGGTAGGTATAAACTAATAAATTGATATTTTTATGACAGTATTAAATCCTTTTAAAAATTATTTAAATACAATATCATAAGCGCCGTTGCAGTAAAAGTAGTAGCTACAGATGTTATATAATGTTGATAAATAAATCTGAACTTTTTCCTCGAAACAGGAACAAAAACTAATATTAAGTCACAGCTACCGAAAGAAAACTAACGTAATCCACGGTCAAGTGTTATATAACTATATATTAAAGCCAGCTGATATGAAGTTGATTGTCATGAAGAGGTTAGACTTCGTAACTAAGACTAAAAAACTTGGGAAAAAGAAACCTCCGTTGGACATCACGTAAGTGTTTGTTTGTCTTTCTTATTCAATTTTACATCGACTTAGAAGTTCGTTAAAGTTAAACGAATACATATGAACTGTTATATGGATATGAATAATAAAAAGATATTATTAGGCCTATATAAAAACTATTTCTCACCCAAATTTTAACATAGTTTATTTAATGGAAAAATGTGAGAAGGTTAGCCTTTTTTTATACCAAAAAAATTGTTATACAGCAAAGTTTAAGGGTTAGTTAATTTTTACATATTTAAATTTCATCTATTAATATATACATAATACAGTCGTCTCCTACGTATTGATTTATTTGAGTTTAACTTTCTTCTTTCCCTAATTAACTTTTTCAAAAAAAATCTAGTTTATTCCAAGTTTAATCATTACACAAAATTTTCAGATTATATTTTCTTGAAAAGATAAAGACATTAGAATTTATGCAACCTCGTGAGGTACTCAAGGATCTAAAAGCAATCGGGATGACCGTTGATGAGGATCTCGTCAACCACTTGGCGGAAAGCTTCCCTGGACCCTTGATTGATAAGGGAGGGTTGACTATCAAATTAGCTAGTAGGTATACCTATATATTTTTTTTATTTTAACGGAAGTTCAAATGGTTACTTCGGTCTGCTTAAAAATTATCATTATCATTATTCATTCGTAAATAGTTAAATATCAATTATGCCCGACTTGATGCTGGGATAGCTAAAATAGCTTGTAATGGGTTGTTCATAAATAGAGACCATCACTTATTTTGGGTTCATAAAGCGCATGTTTGTGTGTTGTCATTTATGGTCAAACTCGCTTTCATTTTAATTTATAAATTTCGTTTAAACGCCATTTTTATTGGAAACACGTTGCAGAAGATAAAGCAAACAAAATAACGTTCTTTATTAATCGGCCCCTAATTTTATAAAGGCAACTTATTAAATTCAAAAAGCAAATTTGACATTATTCATAACGAAACAAATTTAAAACAATTAAGGGCAATAAAAACGCCGAAACGAGGTCATTATTTTAGCAATTTTCACGTTATCATGAATTCATTCTCGTGAATGTAATGACGTTGGCTTTGAATTTTTTATAAAATTTCTGCCTTAAATTTCCATTTCTAAACATGGCATTTTTATTGAATGTGAAAGACCATACTGATTTATTTAAGTATGAAATATATCAATAATTTTTACTAACTGTCTTAATTGTAAAGAAACAGATTCAATGCTAGTATTGTTGATGTCTAAACACGCCTTGGTATACCTGGAACTATGGGTCGATTTTATAAGATCTGAATAAACTCTAATACGTTTACATTACGCTAAAGTACGCGCGAAGTCATCTTGTTTAAATAGCTTGACTGAACATTATAAATATAAAAAATGTTCTTCAAAAATATTATTCTACTATCTAACAAACATAAACAAATCAATCAGGTGTCGTTGACATGATCGAAAGATTATGGCCAGAGAGGAAATTGCCGCCAACACCACCGCCAAAGCCGGAAGTGGAGGGCAAGAAAAAGAGTAAAAAAGGCAAGAAGAAATGAGATCAACTGATGATTTTACTAACATCATTCTGAACTAAGACTGTTTTTATACTAATGAAGTAGAAGAAGAGTAGTATACCTTACTGAAATTTTGTCAAACACCTTAAAAATGGTTATTCGATTTGTTATTAATGTTAGTGAAGTAGTATGTACAATACACTTCTAACGTTATAAAATGATGTGTGATCGAAAATTGGTCAAATTCGAGGGGATTGTATGCAAAGTCGCGTGCGCCATACAGACTAAACGTCGACTAAAAACAAAACGAAATACGTACGTAATACCAACCTAATATTGACAACTAAAGATTGTGTTCTTTGATTGAACAACCATGATTATATTCTACATTTATATATGAAGTGCTGACTTATAAGCAAGCACTAACGTACAAGAAAAAACCTATTTTTATTTATTAACTTATTTGTGTTCTTATTGTGTAAGTACCAAGAGTAATGTATTTTAAGTTTTATTTTAATAAATAAGCTGATCGAAGAAATGGTTTTATTATTTGGGTAATATTTAGATTAACAATGTACTTTAAATATATTTATACTGGTAAGAAGGTGTTCCAGCGCAAGCTACCTTATGGTTAAATCTGAGAATACCTTGTACGCCTTACGCTTGTAACTAAAGAACGAGTGTACTAATTTTACTGCTTTATAAGAACCGCCAAAAATGTTTTAATGCGTGTTCATAATTCACCTGATAGAAACCAAAGGCCAGAGCTGGTTTGTCCATAAATTACGAACAAAAATTAAAGTGTATTGCTGTATCATATCTTAGTTTATTCAGCCATGAGAACATATAAAACGTCCATTCTATTAAGATAAAAAACCCCATAAGAAAGACGCACACTACTTTTATTCCACTATGAAAAGCAGACAATATTCCCCCTCGTTCCGCTTTAATAGCAATACTGAAAGTAAAACAAGAAATATAACTGCATAAATTTTTAACGACTAACTCTATAAAATAACTGCTGGCAAGTTGAGTCGGGCCACTCAAAGTAATTATCGTGGAACGCAAAAACTCAACTAATCTACCAGGCTTCAATTAACAGAGAAAGATGTTCTTGTCGGAAGCCGCAGTTGTATGAATCCTATCATTATTAGCATTTTTAATCTATCTTATTCTTCTATTTTTATTTATATAGTAAAGATATTTCTTAATGCTCGTGGGACGGTACATTTTTCATGTATAAATATTATAATAGTTTCGAGTCGAGTTTTTGGTTATATTTACAATTGTATGTTCTTATTTTTAAAGAGCAACTTTCAGAGTTCCTTGCCGATTCTTCTCAGTAGAAACTGCCTTCCGAACCGGTGGTAAATGTTTTGTTATATATATACCATGACGATTTAAAAGTCTTACTTTATGTAGCCTGATTGAATAAGGATAGGCACTTTTAACTTTGACTTTGAAAGACCTTGTTTGCTTTTAAGTGCTAAAATTTGGGACTACAGGTTGGATTTTTTGAACTATGCTTGTATATTGTTTGTGATTTGTACTATGGACTTTTACGAGTACATGACGTTAAAGAACTTGCTTATGAAGGTATGTGAAACCGTGGGATGTGGCTTTTCAATAAATAGTAACGAATCACCGAAATTAATATGTACGTGTTACTTTCAATTGATTGTGTAAAATTGAATATTATGGATTTTTGGTGTGTTTTACTGTAAAACTGTATAAGGAAATTAAGAGAGGACATAGGATCCGATTTGTTTATAATAACAATGACGAAGAAACTGTTTCTTTGATTGACGTGTTACTTGATACGGGTATATTTTGGGTTCGGACTTAACTTTTTGCATGAGAAACTTACAAAATGGGTATATTCTGAAACTCTATATGCTGAATAGAGCTATGATAAAGGTCTCGCGCTATAAAGTTATTAAAACTGCAGGTCACAGGGAGTAACAAAGTCATATTTAGTTATTACGGTTTCGAAAATTAAGGAAAGGATACTAACCAATAATTAATAATTATAAGTATATATGAAAGTGGTATAATCTGTATCTCATCTAAATAATTTCCTATATACAGACGATAATAATTATTAAAAAAATAAATAGTATCAATTAGTTTATACATTATATATTAGTACTTTTAAATGAGCTTAGGAGAGACAGAGAGAGAAAGAAAGCATTTACGGCCATGTTTTATACTTAAACAAGACTGTACGATCATATAAAGTATTCTTTGTAAGAATAAGCGAAACTCGCATGTACAAAATCCGCTTATTTCGGCTAATAGCTCATAACCTAGCCACCTATCTAGACTGTACCCAGAAATAGTATTTCAGCACTACACACAAAACGACCGAACCAAATACTTTAACACTGTTTTCTGTAACTAAACTCGCAGTAATAAGTCTCATGTCCACACACGCCTTCAGGGTTGAATACAAAGCCATACGTAGAATTGAAATAATACGAATAATCTGAACGCTATTATGAACGCAATTCGTTTTTATTATTTTTAATGAGCGTTTCTGAACAATAGCGTCCATTTTACTCTTATGGTTGTCTATAATGAGCGGAGAATGCGATTTTCAGCGCAAATTGTATATATGCGACATTAACAGTAATTTTAATTTATGATAAATACAACGAGGTAGGTGTGAAATAATTATTTTTCATTATGCGTAATGAGGTTAAGATTTTTAAGCAGAAATATTTAGATTAATCTGGCTGAGTGACGGATTATGATTCGAAAACACAAGTAGTAGATAAATAATAAATATAATATACTGGAAATTCCAATATGAAAAAAAAACTTATTTTTTTTAATCTTGCGAATAACTTAATATTAAATTCAATGTTTATTTTTGACGTTTTAAGTAGTTCTTATTGATGTTTAGGAAAGTCTTTCTTTGGACGTAAAGTATTTATTTTAAACAGAGGATAATATACGAGCATCTTACGGATTAATGTTTGCATTTCGTAAGATATAGGATACGGAAATTCAATATAGGAAGAGGGCTTTTTTAATACGAGAATAACATTCACAATGTCCACTTGCCCGCCTTAAAAAATTCTTATTAACAACTCAAAAGATTTCAAAACTTTGTTTTACGTTAAGAAAATGTTCTAGATCATTCGCTGGTAACCCTGCCCAGTTGCTGGGAAGTCCGTTTCTCACGAGTGAGTATCCCGCATCCAACAGTCAACTTTTAGCGAGGCACATAAACACTTCCCGTTGAATTTCTTATACGACGCGCCGTAACCTGGTACTTTATTTTAAGTCCTAGCAAGTTTTATGGTGGGAATAAATGTCGTACTGTTATTGTGTTAACTTTTATGGATCCGAACAAAGCGAATGCTGACTCGAGCGTTAATATTTTGCATTAAAATTCTTATATTTAAAGACCTTTGTCGCATGTGACTTCTAGAAAAAATCTTTTAAAAACACCACAACCTATTTTTTCTTATTCTTCTTATACATATAATCATTACCTTCATTAGTTGTACGTCTTTCTAGCAAAATATTACCAGACAACGACTATCGCTAGGTTTACGAGCTAATATTGAATATCGTTACAAAGAGCAGGTGGGTTTCATAAGTTTGAAGAGTCTATGCCATAACTCGGGGATCAAATTGAATGAGGTATATTATAGAATACGTTGTAAATTCTAACGCGGTGCGAACGGTCATTGCAAGCACTTGGGTCACTCGATGGGCATAGTGTAGACATGTCTTAATAATTATCTTAGTAATACTATAAAGATGAAAGTTAGTGAGAGAATTTGTCTGGAATTGAGCTTACAGGTAGATTTAGACCCAGATTAACAAATAAGTTACTTTCCATCGTGAAATTGTTCCGAGAGAGGACAACAGGGGTGAAGCCGTTGGGCACGGCTAGTATTTCCATAAAAAAATATTTTAGGTCGTATTCGTTTCCGTATAATATACGGCCTGGTATTGGTACTAATTACTAACCAAGCTGAGCAGATTATGGTATGGCAAAGAGACAACGGATAATATAATATTTTTTAATTTTGTAAGTACCTAGCATAGTGATTATTTAGTAGGGGTCCGTGTTTTAATGCCTAACAGAAATTAAGTAACTATAATCTTAATAAGTATTTCTTTAGATTTCCAAGAATGAAAAAACAAGTAAGGTAACTTCACTTTACTGTAATACAATACGCAGTCCGTAGATTCCGTAAAACGGAAAAACTCAATCAGATAATCAGAGACCTTCATGACGAGTTGCAGCCCACACGAATCATTCATCACTATAATTTATTCTTGTTCAAAGTCGTCTTGTTTCCGAATTAGGAAGTATTTTAAAATTTAGACTTGTTGACCAACATTAAGTGGTATATGTAACTTTTTTTTTTTTTTTTTTTTATGTTATGAAGAGGGGAGACGAGCTGGACGCACTCCTGATGGTAAGTAACTAGCTTTGTATTGTAATTTTACTCGTATAAAGTCCCTTTTTGTAAATTTTATAGTTTTACTTAGTAATTATTATGCTGTTTTCAAGCTTTGATTGATACAAAATTTGTGTCACTCAACTGATTTGTTTATGACATATTATATACAAAGTTCTCGTAAATAAGAATCTCGAAGTTACAGGGGAAATAATGGAATTGAATAAATACATAGTTATAGATATTACGATAATTTCCTTTGTGAAGCAAGGTTGAACTTTACTAGGGTATATATAGCCAAAAAAATTTAGCAACATTAAGAAAGAGCGTTATGTGAAATTAAATCAGCGTATATAATAAAAAAAAAATATCAAAATCTGTATTCCACAGTAATCTTTCGTCACACACGGGATGAGATCGCCCAGCTACCAGCCCCGGGCGACCAGCAGACATTATTTATGACCTTAAGGCACCCTAACGTGACATATTTTAAAGCGACCGTTTTAATAAGTCGCCGTGAACCTTACTTTTGGTTAGATCACTTGATGAGATAATATACATTGCGGAGATAAGTTTGATGATAAAATAACTCGTGATGATTTTTATGGTACTGGAAATCTTTTGGAAAGGCCTTTGTAAGATTTCGAGCCGCAGGGTTCGAAGGCGTTATGTCGAATTTCTGTTCTTGTTACCGCATCATGTAGAAAACAGGAGCATCTTGACATCATTCATAATGATTGTTATTTATATTTTAAATAGCCTACAGCCTCTCGCCCTAAAGTAAACGTCCTATAGTAAACGAAGAGTCCGAAGACACGTATAAAATATTCTTAGCTCATACTTTACTTAAAATGGCATAAATAAGAAAAGATTTCAAAATTAATCCTACGTACATTTCAAAATTAATCCACATTCATCAAAATCAGTAGATAACATACTTACATAGACTGATTATAACACTGCATTTCATCCCTGTTGCCTGTATTTTATCCTGACTATAGCAAACCTTAAACAGGATAAAATGTCGTCAAATCTAGTACGTTTATATCTCAGTGAGTCCCTAACGTGGTTTTCATATAACTTGCGCCGATTAGCCTCACCTCCTAACACCTAGAGACATCTGCTGCTAATTGATGTTACCTGCGGGGAATAAAAACTGCCCCATTATGTTACCCTTTTATTATCTTCACCATAATTGGAGGAATTTACAAGAAAATTATTGCCATAGAAATTAATTTTCGAATCATGTTTTAATGGTTTATAAATTTTAATCGTAAGGTTTTATTGTAGTATTTTTTATAAAGCATCACTTTGATCGTTATCTGTAGAATATTAATAAATTAAATGTGTAATGAGAGCCAAGTTCAATATTATGATAAATGCATTGGTTGTTGACTTCAACGACTAAAGAAGTGAGATCTAAATGGGTGCAAAGTTCAATGGTCAGTCCTGGAATTTATTTGTAAGTAACAGTATAACATATCATATATTCTTATAAGATAATGTATTGTAGCCTAAGGTTTGACTACTTTTAATAAACCTAACAACGAATTATCATGTTCGATTGCTAGTTTCACCATCAATCCAAGTTTTCGGAATTATAAAATAAGAACCGACAAATACTTCTAGGTTTAGAACTAGCGAAGGCTATAATTCATATATGAAAAGTGAGTGACACAGTATTAAGTACAAAAAAGTAATAATTTTATAATTGTATAGGCTATTATATTATCCTTGAAAGTAATTCAAAAGGTGACACATATAAATAAGGAAGGTTACAGATTTAAAAAATCCAAAGATTACGTCACAAACTCGCAATATCTTCATATAGATTAAGAAGAGCTACTCAAATTTACGGCAAATCTTTCGCTTCCGTATAATCATACGCTTACTTCGCTCGCTCCATCAAAATTTAAATCTACCCCCAACTTGAGGAATTTTCAATTGAAGTAAAATGGAATTTCCATCTAAGTTTCTAGTAATAGTTCAGGATGCTGTTGTACCAACTATTTGTAAGAGTTACTTCGTTTAGACTTGTACTACGCTACGTGGTACCCTAAACTCGCCATACTAGTTTTTTATTAATGGTTTTTATACATTTTATAAATAAATAAAACATAATTAGTAATTGTTAAACCAGTATCTATTCTTCGATATATTTTAAATATTTCGCCCGTAAGGCCTATAATACTAATTATCTATTAAAATTGGTTAAAAACATGAGTAATGGTCATTTAATTAAACATTTTAAATAAAGTTTTTTCAATGCCTATTTTATATTATGTGAGAAAATTTTTGCTAGATTTCAATCAATAAAGAATAAGAACGAGTATAATAGTTAGACGGCTCATAATTTATAATAATAAGTCTTAAAAAATCCCCGATAGGACGTTGAATATTATAATCATTGTAACCATTATCATGTTGTATGTGACTTGACTTGACTTATAATCCTGTGTCCCCTAGGTGGGGCAGAGGGCGTCCACAATGCGCCGCCATCCCGTTCTGTCTACGACGTCCCGTTTGACTTCGCTCCAGGTCTTGCCGATTGCCTTCGCTTCGTCAATGATAGTCCGCCGCCAAGTCTGCTTAGGACGTCCACGTTTACGTTGGACATGTTGTATGTAATAGAAAAAAATTATTCTATTTCTAGACACTCTGTTCTAAATAGTTACCGTTAATATAGTAAATAGTATAATGGGACAGCTCATAAAGTTTCATTCTAAAAATTCCACGAACAATGAAACATGTCCATATGTAAGTATAGACTATTGTTACAATTTGTTGGTTTTATATAGGTACAGATAAGCTGTTATAACTCGCACGAAACCAATTAAATGCTTCTAAACTTTTTCAATTTCAAAACTTCGTATACATCGTTAGCAATCTAGTTTTACGTGGACCTATAAAGACTTAGCTATTAGTGTTTGTATTAGAACAAAATTGTATTAGAATCAATGAAATATTCGTTGGTTCATTTTCTAGGACTTGCTTCAATTATAAAATTTAATCTATGTATTTAAGAATGTCTGGTATATTTAATTTTAAATGTTATTTTGACTTTTATAGATTTGAAAAGGGTCTCTTAAAAATATATAGGTAAAAATAACCCTTCTTCACTGCATATTTTTATATATGATTGAAATCAAAATAATCAGTACCTATGTCACCTAAGAGTTATGACGAATCATTTGATTGAATTGGATTTTCTTGCAAACCTATATAGACTGCCAAAAACATAACTCTTCCTTCGTCGTCGCCGAGAAAAGACTTAATTAAAATGTTGATGTCATTAATAAATACCAAAGTAAGAACCTATCTAATTAATGAAGATATTTTTGACATGACTTGAAAGCACAAGATTAAAAATTTAGAGTAGCCCTTTTAGACCAATAGCTAGTCATCAAACATAACAAGAATAACTTTCAAACAAAAATAAAATTAGGCGAAGGACTATTTCATACATCTATAGTAGACACATTGTTTTAGATAGAAATATCAGTGTTTAAAGAAAATTGAAATATATCAACGGACACGACAAAAACTTATCCGGCTCGTAAAAGCATCAAGTCTTAAATTACAGAAGCGCTTAAAACTACAATAGCGCCATAATATGTGTTCAGAGGAGAAATTAATAACTTTTCACCGGGCACCGGGCTACTAGCACGCTTTAGCTCGATCGGCCATTACTTAGATTTAGCGAAAAATATTGTGTAAACTCCTTTAATACATTGTCCGTTCTTTTCCACGATGCAATATTAGTGACAATTTTTAATAATATAACAAAATAACGTTTATTTGCACATAAATATCCATTTATATTTTATATACATTGTATTTGATTGTGGAAACAATACCTTAAAAAATAATAGACAATATATCACATTCATACTGTATTGAATCACTATGCGTCTGAAGACGTAGGCTTTTCCTACAGAATCAGCAATGTATGAGGCAGAATACGTAATTTACGAACGTCTTAGTCATTATAAAGTTTTCCATTACTGTTTTCAGCAGTTGTCCCATTTTCATAAACACTCAGTATTAATTAAACTATATCTATGCTAATTGAAGACGAGGTAAGCTTTGTTTGGGTGATCCCTTACAGAATATACATTATTTATATCGGCTAATGCACCCAAGCGCAGATTTGATAAATGTACCTACATTAGGTAATTAGTACGTACATACTTCCCTTATGTAATACAAATTACGATACGTACCGAAAAACATAGCGTTAACTGAAATTCCCGTATACGAGCATTATGCGGAATAATGCTTAACGTTAAATGTTTTAAATACATCTTTCTTCATTCATATATCGAGAACTTAGAAAAGTACTAAGTACTGTTTAAGCTGGATGCGTGTAATTACATGTGCAGTTAATTATCGATATTATTTTTTAAATTGAACTTGATTGAAATGTCGCACTATGTTCTGTAATTGTAAAACTAGCTTTGTTTATACGCACTATTTGCTTCACTATAATTCGTGTCATAGTGAAACCGCGGAAAGTTGGGTATTACTGTTCTTATCACATAGGTATGTCTTGATTTTTAAGACTTTGGTTTACCTCCCTGAATCCTGCCTATTTACATGTACTTGTTAGCTTAAAGTAACTCAACATGTGTTGTTTTTACGCCGGGACCGCAGAACCATATTTGATGCAGATTCATAATAATGTTTGGCGATTTCTTAATAGCGATATAAGCATACCGATTTTTATAGATAATTGACTAAGTATTTATATAATAGAAAATTATGTAAGTAAATAACTTTCAAGAGAATTTTAATACAAAGAATGGTATAACCCAAAAGTGCCAAATAAAAACCAACAACAATCAATACAATAGAACAGAGATTTCCCTTGCATTCGTAGTAAAAAAATTTAAGTGATTGTGCAACAAGTATAGCGGTATAGGATATAGATCCTGGATTGCATGGGCTTTTCCAGGATTTGTCCTCTTATGACGAGAGCGGACGGGATTTACTCAAATAGGGATCCGACCATCCTTCAGCGGTAATCTTGATGTATGGATACGTTATGTAATTGTATAAATTGTTTACCCGATCCGTCTTATGTGACATTATTGAAATAGAATATACTTACTGTCCCTTTAGCCCTAATTTTTCGGTGATATACGAGTACTATGAATGGAATGGCCTTGGACTTTTATGTAGTAATTGATTGCTATTGGATTTTAGTCTGCAATATATATTTTTTTTTAAATCCTTCTTTAAGTTTAGTTAAGATATAAGTCGTGGTATCTTAGGTCTAATTTGAATTATATTATCGTATCGAAGTATTTCTAAAGAAAACGGACGCCATTTTGTCTCATAAAATAGCGATTTCTCCACCTTGTAGGAGCGTCGGTGCCCATACTGCCATCTTGCACTTCTGAGTCATCCTACAACTTTCTTACACAATATTGAGCTTTTTAGGTATAAAATATAAACATATATGTATATGGTAGTTACATCATATCAAAGGACACTTTACAGATGTTAACTATAATTTTTCATTAAAAATTAAAAAGAACTTTCTAGAAAGCAACATTGTATTTTATGCCACGTGAGCGCGACACAAGCTCGCTTTAACACACAAATACAGCTACATTATAACACGTGTTCCCACAATTTTGTCTATCCTATTTCAGCTGACCCAACTTATAATCCAGATATTATGTTTTGTACCGTCCGTATTGCTATATATACCGGGCTGTTGTGGAGCAGACATCCTTAATTGAAATCGTGATATCCTTATCTTGTATAATCTGTCGTTATTATTGTATATTGGATTTCAAGTCGTGTGTTATGGCTTCAGTGTTTGAGAGGGCAACTACTGATATACATAATATGTATAAGTAATTATATACCTATCTTATCATTATTATTACGTAAATTCACATCTATTAAGGACAAAACAGTTTATTAACCGTAAATTTTACTAATTATATATTTTGTAACAGTCCTACCTAAGAGACTGTACACGTAGATTTAAAATGTGCAAAACAATTCCCCAACCAAAAAAAAGGTTAAATGTATATAATTAAATAAAAAAAATGTAAACTGCATCTTTTAAACAAACAAATGTTAAATCTTTTAATATTGGCATGGCCCACCCCAGCGAAAATAAAACTTTTCAATTAAGGTAAAATAAAATATTAATCCACCAAATATTGGTGCTATTTGAAAGTTGCTCTGAGCATCGACGTGAGGTTATTTGTA
>JADANM010006178.1:7846604-7867220 GCA_026213755.1 Eurema hecabe
ATATACTTACTCTTATATGTTCCGGTTATATTGTTTGTGAATATGACCCAAAGGACAGCTTAACCATAAACAAAGCGAAATCTTGCGGAATCTCATTTATACCTGCATTAGAAAAAATATCCGTTTATAGCCCACAATAATGGTTTTATAAACTTTTTTTACGTTCGATCCCGCCTTGACTTCGTTTTATTAAGAGTTCCTTCGGTTTACTGAAGTAATAAACATTTTTATACGGAAATTGGATACGTTGCGTTAAGTTGGCAGGTAGCTATCCGTATTGAAACTTGGAATAAATTATTTCAATCAACAATTACTTTTAGCATGTTATTCTAAATGAGAACTAGTTAAAACTTAAAACACTACCTAGGAAGTAGGAACAAAATGTAAAGGCATTCTTACCTTAAGGTATATCTGCAATACAAATACAATTACGGACGACCTTGATGACTGAATAAGCAATACAATTATTCACCCTTTTGTGTAAAGGAATAACATACAATTTGATAATTTACACGCTGTCTATAAAGCATTCGTTAACTGAGAATGGACGAGCGAAAATTTTAAAATAAATAATCCACGTACATAAACAAACAGTGACTTTTCGATGGAGAATAAATAATATAAATTCGCGCCAAATTGTTACGTAAATTTGGCACAGACGGAATAAATAAGTAATAAACGCGAATGCGAATAAAATCTGATTACTCTGTGCCCGGTACGTTTTATAAAATTACACAGCGTGACCATTAATTTACATTTTAAAACAAACATTGCTCATCATAAGTTTAAAATACTGTTTCATGTATTAAAAAATACGTAAGCGTTAGGAGTAATTTCGACCTATTACATAATGTAGAATACATTATAACGAAGTTAATTAAAGCTTTGATTAAAAGTTGATATAACAAGTAAAAGTAAATAGCATGTTATCTTTTTATATATTATAATATATAAGCCATTAAGATTATATTCTACACTGCTTTTATTAAGCGGATAAGAGGATCGACTTGAACTTGATTACATAATATTATTATGTAATGTGAATCTAGTGGGGTAAGTGAAACTTTTAACATTAAAGTCTTATCATTAATATAATATAGTTGTATTATTAAGGTAGATTAAATAATAAATACCGATTGTCCTTTTTGAGAAAATTTTAGCGATTTTAAAAAATTCTCAATTTCTGTTAAAAAATCTCTACCAAATAAGTTGATGAAACATAGGCTGGCAACAATAATAGCTTTGTAGGTATAAGGTATCTGGTATTCAGTTATGTCAAATTGACAAGTGTAAATGTCACAAGTAAAAGTTTTTCTTAGTAACTTAGTTTAATTTGTGTGTAGTCCCGTTGTATCGTCGATTACTTGCTTCATTTTAATAAAAAAATAATAGTGACTAACATTAATCCCTTACAATATGTTAACAATAAATTTTTGACGTGGGTTGACCTTGGACTATTAGGTTAGTATGCCAACAGTTTTTTTCATTTATAATAGGACTCTAACCTCTTTTCAAAGATCTTGTTGTATATTTACAAGCAAAATGTCGATATCGGTATGTCCTTTAGCACCTGTTGGTGTTCGCGGTATGCGTGTTTTAGATCGAGATAAATTTTCCAAGAACGTTACTGTACCAGTGTTTATTGTGACCAACGACAAAATTGCAAAAGCCACAAAACTATTGAAAACATACTTTCTCAAATTAGAAAACTTTAAACCAGTGCAGGACTGTCTAGATGAGGACTCGAGTGCTCAAACTGTGGATAAGAAAAAAGTGTTTTGTCATCCAGAAAAAGTCACCCAATGGACAGATATTACAGAAACTGATAGATCAGCACTTAAAGAAATGGAAGTAAATGAAGAGAATTTATCATTCAAAAGTATTCAGCTCACTTATGAAAACTTCAAGATAGATAGTATTTTCAAAGCTGTCTTACCAGAGAATGAGGAGATAGTGAGTGGCTTCTCTCAAATAGGACACATAATACACTTGAATTTAAGAGATCACCTGCTTGAGTATCGTCAGCTCATTGGCCAAGTTCTAGTTGACAAAATAAAGACATGCAGAACCGTTGTTAACAAAAGTAATATCATCGATAATACTTATCGTAACTTTAAGATGGAGGTAATAGCTGGAGATGAAGACTTTCTAGTTACTGTCAAAGAGAATAGATGTAACTTTCAATTTGATTTCTCCAAAGTATACTGGAACCCTAGACTATGTAAGGAACATGAAAGAATTCTAGAGTTTTTGAAACCAGGTCATGTTTTATTTGACGTGTTTTGTGGGGTCGGTCCATTTGCAGTACCAGCGGCTAAGAGAAAGTGTTTAGTTTATGCAAACGACCTGAATCCTGACTCTTACAAATGGCTACAGCATAATGCCAAGCAGAATAAATGTTCTCAATCACTCCTACACATGTACAATCAAGACGGAAAAGATTTTATTTGCAACATATTTAAATCATACATCATAAAACTGTGTGATGGAAGCGAGAAATTAGACAGCAATGCAAAAATACATGTCACAATGAATCTACCAGCATTAGCAGTTGAATTTTTAAAGCACTTCAACGGGTTAATAGATAAGGAATATTATGACAAGTTTTCACATGAAATAAGAGTATATGTTTACTGTTTTGCTATCGGTGAGAACCCTCATGAAGTTGCAAAAGAAATGGTTATACAAAACATTGGGACGGACATTTCAAAACAAATAATTGATGTGTTCAATGTAAGGAATGTGTCGCCGAAAAAGGAAATGATGAGAGTTACATTTTTGCTTACAAAAGATGTGTTATTTAATAAAACAGTGCAAAATGATGAACCACCCGTTAAAAAGCTATGTGTATAATGAATGTTTGATTGTATAAGTTTTTATTAAACAAAATAAATATAATTGTAAAGATAAATGTTGTTATCATTTAAACAAATATGTAATATTAAATCTCAAAGAATACAGAAACTGTTTTTCTCTTAGTTATAACCTAAGTAAATTAATTCTTCATTTATTAATAGATCTGTCAACAAAACTTGTGTAATATGATATAATAAAATCAACAAATGAAATATCATTGAAAACCAGTCTGTGACAAACATGTCTGTAATACTATTAATTATTGTCTAGATTCTACAATAATTTGAAAAGTAGATTTGAATATTTATAGGGTACACTATCTTTAAATTGCTTTTTTTTTGTATTCTATTGGTATGAATGATTTTATTGACACTTTTGAAAATGTAAATTAGTTTTACAATATATCAGATTCCTACAATATCTAAGTAGAATATTAACATTATTTGCTCACATTAAAACATATTATTTTATGTTATTGTAACTTTTCACAAGAAAAAAATGTAAACCTATATTTTAATTTAAAGTTTCTTAATAGCACTATTAAATATGTAAGTAGATGTTTTGTTAATCTATATTAAAACACTACAGCTTTGAATTTACTTCCTTTGTAATAATGTAAAAAAAATTCACATGACTTGTATTTAGTTTATGAGTAATGACAAATTTCGTTCATGATGCAATATAGTTTAAGATTGTATCAAAGAAAATTATCAGATTAGCTGATACTGTGCTGAAAATCAAGGAAAATAGTCAGTATCTTATAGCATTCTAACTTCATTGTATAATACATATGACTGTCTGATTATGGAATTTCATACATTATTTCTCTTGTGTAGTTAGGGTTCATACTAAGAACTATATTTGGTATTCGTCATGGGTGTCAAAGGTGAGTTTTAGTATATTTTAGTTAAATATTTACATATTAATTTTTGATGTACGTTGCAGTTTAAAGTGCGAAGACTAGCATCAATGAACTTTTGTTTTCGGATATTGATTTTATCGTTAGTAATAATTTTTGTTAAGTAGGTTATTACAAAATAACAAACCTTCATTCTGTCCATTGATTTGCATTTAATTTTTTATCATCAGTATAAAAATCAAATGCGGTCTGACTTAGTTTTATTATTCACAAATACTTTTGTACCTCTTGAACCTACAGGAACGAGATCTAACTAATATTATAAGTGTCAAAGGGTGTCAGTATGTTTGTATGTTTGTTAATCTTTCCCACAAAATCTCCTGAATGGTTTTGTCTGAAATTCGGCATGCAGGTAGATTACACTAGATTAACATATACATATTATACTTTACTAGCTGTTGCTCGCGACTTCGTCCCCGTCGGATCTATTTCTATTATTGTGTTATAGTGAGTCAATCTTAGAAGTTAGACATACTGTCGCGGACTTTTTTTAGATCATTTAAAGAGGAATAATTCTTCCATATACATAATATTTTTGTATCTTGAACCGTTTTCGCAGCGCACGCAAAGGAAGCCCTCAAAGATGAATAATTTTCCCCGTTTTTTCCATATTTTCCATTATATCTTCGCTCCTATTAGTCGCAGCGTGATGTTATGTAGCCTAAAGCCTTCCTCGATAAATGGTCAATTTAATAAAAAAAGAATTTTTCAATTCGAACCAGTAGATCCTGAGATTAGCGCGTTCAAACAAACAAACAAACTCTTCAGCTTTATATATTAGTATAGATATAGATATCCTGGTATTGCCCCTCGACCTAGAACTATGCGAATAGTCCCGGTTATAGTATTAATCAATTATAGTATTAAATTCTCAGTTACAGGCGAAGTCCAACTAATAAAATATAAATTAAGATCTATATTAGAGTTTAAGGTCAACTACATCTCTGTCTTGATAATGACCTTATCAATCTTATGCGTAGCGTAACCTGCAAAAGATATGCTCCCATATCGACAGTGATAAAATGTGCGTCAACAGAGATTAGCCTAATAGAAAACACGTGTTTTAGATTTATGAATGTCAGTGATCCAAATACAATAATTGCTTTTTAAGTCAGGCTCATTAGGATTAATTTACTATAGATTAGAAATTATATACCGATTATACTTATTTTATATTTATCTATTTATAAATATATCTTAACTTGCAACGCGTATCCATCAGACAGTTAAATAACCATACGAATAAAAAATAATAAAAAACAACTTTAATTAAAAAACGTTCAAAACACCATAATATGTAATTTTTAAATCTATAATATTATAAAAATTAATCGCAAAATGACTCACTTGATAATAGTTGAACCGATTTACAGAATTCTTTCTTGGAATAATCTTGGATGTAGCATGTAGCATAGCAAAAAATTGTAGACATAGGGTATATGGATTAGTTCAACGTTGGGCTGGCTAGTTACTATATAAAACGACCAATAAGGACAAGTAACACGCACTAGAGTCCTCGAATCTACATTTATGTTTAGCGCTGGACGAGAATAGCTGCGCATCGTTAGAATCGCGCTCGTAATTGACGTATTGGTGCGAGAATGACAACACGACTGGGACAACCAATCAACGCTTACGCACCCGACGACCACGCGCCCCGCGCGCCGCGCCGTTACCTCGATACCTTGTTTTTGACTTCTGCGCAGGATTCGTTCAGCGCTAAAGATTCGTGATGCGTACTATAGTTACGTGTGTGATGGTCATGTGCGACCACTCTTCGTCAGGAAGCGCGCCTAATCGGTCGTCCTCTACCATCACATTTATTAGTTAAATACCTGGTTTTAGTTGCAAAGTAAACTTAAAAATGATTTATCCTCTCAAATCTTACAAAAAATAGAAATGTGACTGAGACACGTCACTGGTAGTCTAGTCAAAACATAATATAAAACGAAAGTCGCTTTCTTCCATCTGCGCCACCGATTTTAATGCAGTATGTTTATCACGTGGAGTGATCCAAGACTCAAGAGGAAGTAAACCCGCGGGGTGCGGCTAGTTATAGTACAAAGTAGAAATGGCTTTTCTGATCTTGTAATATGTAAAGGTCCATTTCTACACATAGGTAACCTACAGTTTCGTGCAACTGTTTTGTTAACGCTTCCTTATATCGTCTTTGTTCCAGCGGACACAATGCGAGACGATGCCATCATGAATTATGAAGACACAACTATTGTTAAAACGGAATCCGAACAGGTTTGTACAATATCAAAGAGTTGCTAAAAATATATCTTCTAATTCGCTTAATACAAATTTCAAGGTCTGCTGGACTAGTGTTGTATACATAATATATTTATTATATACTCATATTTAAAATTGTATTTGTACCTATTTTTTGTAAGATATTCTTTTTATTGTTACTTTTTGGTGAAACTGCATTTAAGAGGCCGACAGATATCATCAGATTACATAACATCAGATAACAAAATAACGTTTCACTAGTTCAAAGAATTTTGCAATCTTTAACCAAGCATATTGCTTGAAAAATACAAGTAATTGTATTTTGTAGCTAAACCTGTCTTATACTTATAATTAGGTAACTAGCTGTGACTTGCGCTTTACTAGGGTAAATAAATTGTGTATTGTTTTGCAGTAGAACGCACCTTATGTGGTAATCGAGGGTGTCGGCTAACTCCATAATAAATTTTATTAAAGTCGCTTTAGCCGTTTGGACGTGAAGAAGTAATAAACATATTATGTACTCAAGAACTTTCGCCTATAGGTACAATATTAGTGTAGATATATATTTTTTGTTCCAGATATTACAACAATGCTTCAAACAATTCAGACTGGACGAAGTGTTCCTGTCGTTTAACGGCGGAAAAGACTGCACTGTTCTCTTAGATCTCACTATAAATACGCTAAAGAATATTTATAATAATGATAACGTACAAAAAGATCTGAAAGTTATATACATGCGAACCAATGGCCCGTTCAGAGAAATGGAATCGTTCATAGAACAAATTGAGGCTCATTACAAGATTAAATTGCTAGTGTTTGAGGGTGAAATGAAAACGGTGCTGGAGAATATTCTGGAAAACGATGGAAGGTTGAAAGCGTGTTTAATGGGGACTAGAAAGACGGACCCGTATAGCCAAGATTTGAACTATTTTCAGGTAAGACAAAAATAACTTACAGCTTTTTTAAGGCTGGGTATAAAAACTAATCCAGCTACTTGAGTAGCTTGATTAGTTTTGCAGTAGGTATCATTTTGATCACACAATAATACCACGTAGAACCGCAATATGACCACGCAAAGTGAAGTATCTTTCCTGCCGTGCGTGCTTTTTTCGTTTACAGTTTTGGCTTAACTTACGGCGGACCCATTGTTTAAGGATAGTCTTTGCGTTACACATATGTTTAAACAAATTAATATATTATGTTTAAACATGTACTTTTTACATATTTAATTAAAGTTAATATGAGCTCTATCTTTCTAGAAAACCGATCCCTCCTGGCCTCAAATGATGCGAGTGTCACCGATACTCAATTGGAGCTACCACCAAATTTGGACGTACATCCGACAACACCGCGTGCCTTACTGCAGTCTTTATGATAGGGGGTATGTTCCATTATCAAACAGCATAATTAAAAAAAACATTCACCAATGAGGTTTTAATCTTAAAACTTATCTAAAACAGTTTTTAATGTTAAAGTAATCTCTTATAAATTCCCAAAAGAGAAAGAGTTAGTTGTATATCTCAAATTTACCATCTCCCGTTATTGTTATAGTTTTAATACAAGGTTTTATTTACAATAACTGTCTGTAATAATTTTTCAAAACAAAAAAAAAATCATCCATCGCATTATGTATGAAAATATCTATCTATTCGTCTTAAACATTTTTCTTAAACAATAAATCTATTCTTTCAGATACACATCAATAGGCAGTATATACAACACAAGCCCCAATCCTTACTTAGAGTATAATTTAAATGGTCATACATCATACAAGCCCGCCTGGCTTCTCTCCGATGCTAGTTTAGAACGAGCTGGAAGGAAAACCATGAATACTTCACATTCAGTACAAAATGGACACAATCGTTTGACCAATGGCGTCTTAGCGCATAGTACGTAGTATTGCCATACGAAAAAATAGTTAAAAATGTTTTAACTTTCGAACATCACCTGATATTAACTTTTTGGTATTATGTTTATATAAATCATGGCAGAATTCAGAAAATTAACGATAAAAAAGTGTCGTGTCATACATTTATGTTTTATACGTACTTAATCGTTACAAATATTGTTTATCTAAATCACAAATAAAATTGTAATATATTCTTTGTAAATTGTTTAAGGTAGACTAAATAACAATAACCTCCTTAATTACGTTTATAATTTTTTAATAGGGAAATCCAGCTTAGACAACCATTTCCATTTTGACTTTTGTACTTTGGTTGCGCTAGACTTCTACTGACAAAATCCCCACTACGTTCCATTTAACTGCATCGAGTAAATATCGTAAATAACCTCTGATGAATGTAAACGAAGAATATTTTTTGCAAATAACTAATTATTTATATATTTATAAGGTAGCTAGTAGAATTGAAAATCTGACTAGATAGACTTAGTACGAGTTGGTATGTTTGTTTAATTGAATTTTTTTTAAATTATGCGTAGGTAGATTATTTTCACAGTCTACAAAGAAACGTTTTAAATCTTGTTAAATTAACGTTCCCTGAATAATTTTACTATGACGCTGTTTTGCACATTTGTTGACTTTTATGCAAAAAAAATGACATTTTTGACAAAATATCATATTAAAAGGAAATACTTAATTATTATGTATACCTACTTTACCTATTCCTGTGATAAAAGAATGCTTTTAATGAAAAAATACTTAATATGTATATGTCATACGTATTGAATTTACGTAAATTTTACAGAATGATTAATAATGACGTACTTATTACATTAATTTAGATATAATAGAACTTAGATTAATCAATTTGTGTTTAATGTGTATCATTATATATATAACACTTATACGCCGAATTATTGTTTTGAGATAAATCTCCGTCTATGTTATTTATTATGTTGTTTCAATTAGTTTGATAATTAATTTAATTTCAACATTAGTTACCATTGTGCCTACTTCCTCATAAATTTTGAATACATATAATTTGAATGGATTTGTTTTTTTATTCTCCTTTAGAATCAAGTAAGATTGGTCTTATACTCTATAGTGTTGTGATGTGATTAACGGTTTTCCTAGAATTACTAGATTTCCCGCAGTCAATATAAACGGGCTTCCAAAGGCCGTTTATATTTTCGATAGATAGAGATAGATAGAGAATTTCGATATTTAGGGCTAAGTCAATAGACTTTAATAACAAATATTTTTAAAATTTACCAAGAACTAGGTATATCGCTTTTTATAGAGGTATAGATAAATAAAAATCGAGTTTACTAAAAAATACTTTATTAATTATCTTCTTAACAGTAAAGCTTAGGTATTATTCTCGCTATTATTAGGTCTCACGTGTTTTCGAATAAATTCTTGGAATGCTAACACATCTTCTGGTTTATCATCTGTAATACAAAAAACATCAAAGTAAGAAAAAATAACATAAAGAGACACCAATTTTTGTGCTTTAGCTTAGGGTATTTATATATTCGCCAAATGTCTACTAAATTTGAGCATGTATACAATTATATTAAAATATAACAGATCTATTAGTTAAACCCATAGATTATAAATATTAAATATGCAAGTCATGCTTCATAATAGCATACACATAATATAATTAAATAATTGCACAGGCAAAGTCAACAGTTTTCTTTTCATTAATTGAAGCATGAAATTTACAAATGGGCTACGTGCCATATTTTTATTGGCTTGTGCACCTTTGTTACGGATAAGCTGTATATCATAGCTCACAAGAAAGGCAAAATTAAAATGTTGCATTTTCTGGCACTTAGCCTATTTGCTCTTAGCTTATATAGCCCAAACGAAGTATATAAGTACTTGTGTTACTCGCGTAGTTCCCGTTTTCGCGACAATAACGGGATATAAAGTATCCCATCTTTACCCGTATCTTTTGAATTGGATCAAACTCCACATGGTGTGCAAATTTAATTTAAAATCTGTTCAGTAGTTAAAGGAGTTCACCACAGACAACAATGTGACACATAATTTATATATGTTTATTAAGATAAGATTTAAAACTATACCTGTCTCAGGTTTTTGATCCTCAGTTCCCTCTTCATCACTGGAACTCTCATTGGCCGGATGCTTGAGGTACATATCACTGATTTCCCTCCCACCCATTACTTCGTGTATCAATTTCTTTTTATCTATAACTGTGTCAGCATCAGCTGCAATGGAAATAAAAATAATATATCTGCGTCATTAAGCACCAAAATTAAAAAAGTCTTTATACATTGTATATCAAATTACATGTTATGTAAACGTACCTACTTCAATTAACATTATAATACACATAAAATCATCTATTACATTATAATATTCCAAATCAAATACAATAATAAAACATTAATATATTAATTGATAAAGAATGACCATCTTACCTGTTTTCGTTTGTTTCATTTCTTCTTCCTTTTTCTTTTCTTCAGCTAACCGTTCCTCACGCATTTTTAACCAATCTGCTTTATAATCTCTGTAAAATTATTTAATTTCAAAACATAATGACAAAAATAATATGTGCTACCATTATTATCGAAATAGTTCCTCTTCTAATTAATAAATTAATATTATAAGAATTATTAAATTAAAAAATACCTCTCATATTCTTCAGCAGCTTCATCTACTAATTTAAAGAATTCATCAATGCCCTGCAAAACAAAACATTAAATGGATTTACAACTTTACGGTTTTCGCTTTGAAACATTTTGTTTAATCTTAATCCAGAAGTGTTCTCTTAATTTGTTAGCAATTAATATATGAGTATATATAGTTATAATAAAATATAAAAGAATTGCTATTATTTATCCTAGCCTAGGCGGACTGCTACTAAGTAATATTCTTGGGTATAATTTATTAGATAAAAACTTTTACTAACATCTCCAGTATGTGCACTTATTCCACAACACTTCAGATCTGTATAGAAGTTGTCAAGAGCTAGGGCCATGGACCGGGTCAAATTGCCCACATATGTATTTCCTTCACCCGAATCCTCTGAATCTAATGCTTCTTGGAACGCTTCGAAATCTCTCATCCATTCCACTGCATATGCATTGTCTACTACATCCGTCTAAAAATTTATAATATTTATAAATTACATAACAACAGCATACAAAAATCATAAAAATAGAATCAGCCTAGCTGCAAAATTATTTCACTGTTTGTCCCTACATATACTTTAAATCTTTAAAATTACGCAAATGATTTTCATGCGCTTTTTTAATTAAAAAGAGTGATTCAAAAAGAAGGCTAATATCTATAATACATGCATAAATGTAAAAGCCGCTAGTACTTTATCGTAAAAGGAAGACTCTTCTTAAAGCTAATACAATTTTAATATAAGCCAAAATTACAAGTAAACAAGACTTAATTACCTTATTCATAACAACAATAAATGGCAACCTGGTCTTATACAAAATGGAGCATGCATACAGCATATTGGACATGAAGGTAACAGGCGACACACTTCGCACTGTATCCATTACATATACTACAACAGTTGGACAAGTGGACGCTAATGTCTCTGTCACTATAGTGCCGGAAGCCGACCATGTGAATACTTCTATCTGACCTGGAAATGTAAATCTTATAATATATGAACTGTGCTGAATGGTTTAGCTGACTTTTAATTTAAACATATTTTTTATAAATATTCGAATATAAATCAAAATAGATGTTCTCGAGTTAGTGTTGTGAAAACATTGTATTTGTTTAAGGGATACAGATAATAAATAAATAAATATTTTCAGGATAGATAGAGATAGAAAACTCAGGAAAGTAGATTATAGAGTATCAATTACATTATTTATCAATTTATTTATTTTTTAAAACTTGTAATTAATTAACAGCTAACATAAAATGTAGATTAAATATATAAAGTACCTGGTGTATCAATCACACAATATTTGTGTTTTTGTCCAGCCTTTTCAATTAGATCAACGACTTGACCAAATTTGGTTGAGAATAAATTGAGAGCAGTAACAATGCCACCGTTAGGCCCAAGACCATATTGTTTCATAACCTCTTTGTAATCAACTGTATCTCTAATATCTGAAAATACATACATAATTTTTAGCAAAAATACATACATACCAGCATAATATAAAAATTGCGTTATTACTAAAATGATTATTTAAAAAATTATCTAGAATTACCCATAGACTTGGTATGAATTTTCTCGTTAGTTTAATTATGATTATATTTAGACAAAAATAAAGACAATATATGAGTAACTTGTAAACTTGAATGAAGGAAATTTCAGAATATTATTTTACTGTTTAATCTCACCTATATTAGCAGGATAAGGTACTTCACGACAAGCAGGATCTAAATTAATTAAATATGGTCGTGAACCATTTACAACTTTGCCAGCTAATCGCCTTGTAAAGGAAGTCTTTCCAGCGCCTGCCATACCTACAAGAAGATAATTAGATACGCAAAACACAGCAAATTTATTAACATTCTAAGGAAGAAACTAACCTAAAATTATGAGGCAGACGGGTTTCTTTGCCTCTTCTTCCATTGTTGAAATCAACTTAGGAATAATATAAAACAAATTTTAGTAGCAAAGTTTGATATGATTTCCAAAGTTCATAATATAAAATTTCTGAATAAACGCACAAATTAAAATTACAAGTTCAAAATAAACAAGTCGCAATTACAAACTGAAAAGTGAAACATGACGTTTAATTTTGACATATGTCAATTCTTTCTTTTTTTTAATTTAATGACCTGGTAACAAAGACCTTTAGGTCATGTCAATTCTTTCGAACACTATCTACTACAGGTTATACACCACAAGCACAAGAGATGTTTATTTGAAATAAAGGATTTAAAAATTAAAAAAAAAAATTGATTAAAAACTAGGTAAAAAGCTTCTATTATGAAGATTCCTATGAGCTATCTCTAATGTATCTTACGTTCAGTTTTTACTGTTTGAGTCGTTGTAATAAAACACAAACAATAAGTGTAGGCACTTTATTTAAACTTAAAATATGATACTATATTTACATTAAACTTAAAACTAATAGTTTTGTTAAGATTCCTTCTTTAGATTTAAGAACATAATTGGATACATGTGCCCTAATTTTGATATCTTCTTTTGAATGATAATCCGAAGTGTATCTGTGTAAGTGGTCGGTGGCTTGCATGTAGCTGGGTCACGCCAATGAAGCCCTGCATTAGACAAAAAAATATTTAAAATATGTAGATGTTATTTAATTGAAATATCAAACAGTATGTTACTTTTTGAATTGTAATTCAAAATTCTTAAACAATCCAATTAAATTCAGATATAACAATCAACCCATCATTAATTAATTTTAGTTAACAATTTGGATATATTTTACAGAAATATATCAAATATTTTTAACCTGTAGCATCACATGTAAATAAGGCAGGCGATGGGACATGATCTCTTGTGTAATTCCACAAACAGTCTCGCAGTACTTGGACAAGCTGAAAATAGACATATAACTGGTTATAAATTAAGTCGATTATAATTAGTAATAAAAATAATAACTCTTATTCTCTAACACCATATTATTTGAAAATAAAACATAAAATTATTAAGTAAGTTTCATTCATGTGTATCTTATATTGAATTTATTATTTAACTGTCTATTAAGACAATAATGACATGTTAATTTGTTGTGCTGTACCTCGCTCGCTGTCAATTCAGGCGCCAATTCCAGTATGTGGCTGAGAGGATGCGGCAACAGTTGTCCAAGTGTCATTGTTGACAGTAATTCTGTCAACGCTGACAGCTCTCGCGCCAATTCCGGCGACTGTGTGTACCGATCTGATAAAGAATAAAAAAAATCATTTAATGAGTCCATTAAAAATACTGCATGATTATTACGTTATAAATGACTTATAATTTTTTATTGCGATCATACAAACGAATGATACAGGTAAATTATATATTTATTTTCTTGTATAAAGAGTATTTAGGTATTTTAATTATTATTTCTCTTATTTTTGCAACACATAGGGTAAGACAGAAAGTAACTCCCATTTGTCTCACTGTCCAATAAAGATGAATTGCCCCGGCGCTATTTGAATGTATTTAAATAGTATAAGTTAAAGAGTTTCCAAGGTGATGTACTACTGACCTAAGTGCGCTCTAAGGCGGTGTAGCAGCGTAGCAGCGGACGCTCGTAGCAGGGCCGAAGCTAAGCAGAGCGCCGGGCGTGCGAGCGCTACGCGGCGTAGCGCAGCGCGCGCCACCGCGCATCGCTCCACCGCGCCACGCATGTACAGCTCGCGTTCTATGCTCACTTGCTACAATATTATAATTAAAGAATTTTATTAATATTATGAATATAATTTTTTTTGTCAATCACACTTGTACAATGTTTATTAAGTAAATTTAGAAAAATTGCCCCTAACGTTTTTACTAATTAAAAATCATAGAGGATTAAAGAGATCGTAATTTGTAATTTGATGGATTTTTCTCTATGAAATTGCAAAATACATAATACTTAAAGTGATTATTATTTTACTACAGATAAAATACTAAACTGCATTTAAATGATAAAGGAAAATCACAAGCTCAGTTATGTCACTACATGTTAGTAACAGAACTGAGTAAAGTAAAGTTGGCACTAACGTGCCCACTTTGTTGAGCAACATGTAAATAATCCTTTTTTGGGTTTTGCTTTTTTAATTAGCCTATGACACTCAGCAATAATGAGGCTACCTATTGGTGAAAGAATTTTAAAAATCGAATCTGAAGATCCCGAGATTAACCCTAACAATTTAACAAACACACAAACTTTACTTCTTTATAATATAAGTACCTTACTATATAAGCCACATACTAACAAAATCATAACATTGACATATATCAAGAACTTTCTGACCTTGGTGAAGTCTTCATCGGGCCAAGGCAAGCCATTGTACATTACATCTGGCGACACCAACTCCACCAGTAATAACGACACTGATGTTGCCCCTTCCACTATACCACTGTTTCCATCCTGTCGAATATAAAAAAACTTCGGATGACTTGTCTATTTCAACCTATTTAAGAAGTGACGTAAAACTTAATATGTAGATATGAAGAAGAAGGTGTAGAAGAGAAGGAGAAAGGGAACTATACGAATAGTTTTATTTGTTTCTTATCTCTTTTTCTCAATAATAAACAATCAAACCTTTGACAACAAACTTAGCTTTGTTGTGACCCAAGTTATGTGACAACCCTACGGGCGGACGTGATGGCATTCGCCGACGCAGCACTCGTCACCCGTGGGAACATAAGTAGTAATAGTTTTAGATATAAGTTTTTAATTGTAATATGTATCAGAGTGATCTTAGCCTCGCGCTAAGTAACTTGTGTAGTATGTAATAAATAATTATAGGTAAATTTGTTTTTTTTTGGTACATGCTGCGGTGATAATTATAATTCGCAATATAAACGTACAGCTACGGATTGTTATTGCGTATGCGTGCGTGCGTATATGCGTACACACGTAAGGAGTATGTGTGTGTGTGTGTGTGTGTGTGTGTGTATGTGTGTGTGTCTCACCATACAAGACATCAAAGCGCCCATGAGCAGTTCGTTGTTGGTGGTGAGTATGGGCGGGATATTGTTGTCGTCCTGGCTGCCTTGCTTGCGGACGCCCTTGCCGATAATACCAGCGTGGAACACTGACGTGTGGCTTTGCGTCAATTGGGTTATTGGACCCTTAAAAAAATATTTCAGAACTTACACACAGCGCCATCTACGCCACTACACGCTAAGCAGAGGTTTTGTTATGGAAACTTGCTAACGGATAAATTACATAAACATACTTATCGTTTGTAAATACATAAATGCAATACATACTTTTCTTTTATAAATACATACATCCTATCCTATCCTATTACTATTATAAAGGCGAAAGTTTGTAAGTATGGATGTATGGATGTATAGATGTATGGATGTTTGTTACTCTTTCACGTAAAAACTACTGAATGGATTTGAATGAAACTTTACCACAATATAGCTTATACATCAGAATAACACATAGGCTACAATTCTTGAGAATTATAAGGGAGGAAAGGGAGGGTCACAGTTTATATGAAAGTCCACGCGAACGGAGTCGCGGGCAATAGCTAGTACAATATATTACAGCAATAAATAGATCCCAGATAAATACAAATTATTTTAAACTTAGAAGTTAGAAGAGGGTTATTAAGGGTCGTTCTTGTATTCATACTGCAAAAAATTATGCATATTCTAAATGTACTTTGAATATTCATATACTGTATACAGTTTGAAACCACTTGTTTGAAATTCTTTACCATACATGGTGGTGACATTAATGAAATAATACTTCATTCATTTTACATTACACTAAAGTTACAAGCAAAATATACAACGAAATACATAGGTACACATTGATATCCAAACACAATAAAACTTTCACAATTTCATTTCGAGAACTTCCATAACACGTTTCATACTCACATGCTTCTGATTCATATAAATAAGCAAGTCATCGTTCGTCCACTCTTTAGAAGCGGCTAGTAGGTTGGGTATGACAGGTTGGCTGCCGAATATTTTGTCCTCCCTGAACATAGCTGTCTCTAGCAAGTCCCTTAGCGCTATAGCTCGGGCAAATTTACTGTGAATACAGAGCTTCCGAAGCAATCTGCTGGCTGTTTGAACTCCGCGAAGTTTTGACATTAAATCTGAAACGAAACGCGTCTTTTCAGAGGTGTTATATAGGACCATAGGACGGACATATACCCCCATATAATAATAAAATTAATTAATAATAAATAAAAAAATTCTTCAGAAAACTAACACAGCGCCATCTAGTGCTATCGTAAGCAGAGCTTGTATTATATAACCCATTCTTTATTACCTTTGTGCAACAATAAGTTTCCCACTTTTTAAGACGGACAAATTCGAGAAAACAGTATCGATCTTTTAATAATGGCGTCCCCTTTATTTACCACCACATAATAAAAAATATTTTATTTACTTGTTAGTCAAGTTAGTCCTTATGTGACCATGTGAAAAATAATCTTTCATTGTTCGAACACGCCTATCATCTTATAAGTATCTTATATCTTTAGCCCGATACCCCAAAGTTTTCTAACTATACTTTTGTATTTTCGACATTAATTCTATGAGGAAATTAATATAAAACTAACTTGTTTAAAAGTATAAAGTGAATAAAATGTTTAATTAAATTCTTAGTCAAAATACGTGATATCGTAAGAGTTTACCTTCTTCGTGAAGACACCTGAAAAAGTACTTGACAACAGCTTGAACAACTTTCAAGATGACTTCTACACTTGGAGGTGGAGACTTCGTTCCGGAGAGATCCAATTTATCCAAAACCTGTTAAATATAGATTTAAAATTACAACATGTAATATAATTACAATAATACAATTACAACAATACTGTGGAGGAAGGTGGATGTCCTTCTTCTGAACCAAAGGCCAATATGCCCAGTCATGAAGAAATATCATTAGCGCGATTCGGAACTCAGACATGTGTCCGATCCTGAAGGCTAATAATGTTCTCCATCTGTCAATCTTTTCGAATAAAATAAAAAAACTATATCTTAAAATAACAATGCAATAAAGTTTTAAAAATTATGTGTTTAGTGAAATATTTACACAAATTTAAGGAAATTCACCAACGCTGGCAGCTCACGTACGATTCGTTGACTATAGGCTAGCAGAGCACGCGAACGCGGGACGGTGTTACCATGTAAGTTTTGCAATTTTACTTTGTTTTTTTTTGTTATGAAAAATTGATTATGATAAGGACATACTACCGATATATAATAGAAGGTTTTCGGATCGGACAATTGTTTTGTTACACACTGTATAACACAATACAAGTAGGTAATTATAGTAACCGTCAATTTCCTTTAGCCGTGAACGAAACCTGCGCAGAAGTCAAAATAAGGTATCGAGGTAGCGGTGCGGCGCGCGGGGCGCGTGATCGTCGAGTGGGCGAGCGTTGATTGGTTCCCCAGTCGTGTTGTCTTTTTCGCACCAACGAGCGCGATTCTACCGATGCGCAGCTATTCTCCTCAATTGCTAAACATTTTTGACGATTACTATACCTGAGCTATAGCATGGCAGGTGGGCATCTCGTCCAGGGTGGCGGCGGAGCACGCGGGTCTAGCCCGCAGCAGCGAGACGTACCGCTTGAGCGCGTGGCCCGCGCGCGCCGCGCACGCCTCGGCCGCGCGCGCCACGCGCCGCGACCGCAACGCGCTCACGCGACCCGTGCCCTCCCATCTGACCCGCATACAATATATTAATATTAGCAGTTCCCGCGACTTCGCCCGCGTAGAAAAGTGACTTCGGGCAGCATTCGCGCCAACAGTTCAGCAAGTTCAACATTCTTCACATGATTCTTTAAATTGCCATAACTTTTCTATTTATCAACTGATTTACATGAATTAAACACTAAATGTTAAGTGAACCTTGCCACAATATATCATTGAAATCCCCATCTAGATAGGATACGCCGTTTCTGAGATTAGCGTGCACAAACAAACAGACAAACAGATAAAAATTCCAAAAATCATTGTTTTGGGTTCTATTGCATTAATAAAGGTCTCCTATTATATTTTTTCTCATATATCTTCCAAGTACAGACAACGACTCGTTACGTTTTTATTATATGTATTGAGTATTGATTGATGATTATATACATATAGAATAGATAGCATGATATATAGGGAATAAATTTTGAGTTTCAAAAATATCTTTTAACACTTAATCCAGTCAAAATATTCCTCAAAATGGAAGAAAGGATACTAAATGCCATAGAGCTATCAAATTGTATGAATGTTCCAAAAATATCATAAATGAATTGTAAGAAGTCTCCCCTAGAGCTATTTTAACATAAAAATTGTCAGCATAACGGCGATTATATTAGCTTGCTATCTTGTAATTATTGTAAAAGTCTTAAACTGGACTTTTGGCTATTTATATTTTTAAATCATTGTGAAAATATTGAAAAACCTTAATAAAAGATGCATCAAAAAACTTACCTCAGCAGTTTAATAATATTCAAACACAAATGATGCATATACGTCTTCTGATCTTTCGGCACTTGATCCAACACAAAACACTTCTTGATCTGCTCATCTGACAACATGGCATCACGAATTGCATACTCCATAGCTGTTTTTATAAAGTTTTGATACAATTCTGTATCAGTATTGATATCTATAGAATCATTTGGAGTGTGCATCGCTATTGTACCGGACATGATGCGTACTAGCAAGGCTAAAGTTGTATCGTTTCGAGAATATTGTAGTAGATAACTGATTGTGCTTACGAATTCCGATGGTTGGATGTAGCCTGTTTAAGACAAATTATTAAATTAAAATCTTTTAAATACAAGGTCCCCCCTTTTTTGATTCAGAATTTATTTTTAATAACGTTCCATTCTTTCAAATTTAACAATGCATATGCAAGGGGGCCGGTGCCCCACTCTATGGATGGAAGTTGGTATGGCACTATCATACCACAAATCCTATTACTATTATAAATGCGAAAGTTTGTAAGTATGGATGTATGGATGTATGGATGTTTGTTACTCTTTCACGTAAAAACTACTGAATGGATTTGAATGAAACTTTACCACAATATACCTTATACATCAGAATAACACATAGGCTACAATTTTTGAGGATTATAAGGGAGGAAAGGGAGGGTTACAGTTTATATGAAAGTCCACGCGAACGGAGTCGCGGGCAATAGCTAGTAATACAATAAATAACTTATATAGTTTTTGTGAAAACTGCATTAAAATCTATGAATTATGTAGTTTTACAACCTTATATAAACTTGAGATCTCCATGGCTACATTTTATACTTACATACTAATATAAGCAATCTGGCAACGGAATACTGCTCCAATTGATTCCCATCTAATAACTTGTCTCTAACAATATGAATTTCCTCTGCAGTACTTGTCAGTAGTGGTATAGCTCTATCCGGAGTCATCACTTCAAATTCCAGCTTCTGTAGGAGATACTCTGAAATATTACATTCATAAAATTTGTTATAAATGTATAAGATACCTTTTAAAAATTATCATTAGCTTTAGCCCGCGATGTTACCCGCGGCTTTTTAGGAAAAAGCATATGTGTTAGTTGAGGGGGTCAGCTAGCTCCATATCAAATTAAAATCGGTCCAGATGTTAATATGATAAGAAATTACAATTTTAAACACTCACAAACATTCGTCTTTGTAATATAAGTGTAGATAAATAACAATTTTTGTTGAGTTGAGTTGCTTTAATACATTATTCATAAACAAATTAATAAATTATTTAAGTTTTATCTAATATCAACCTTAGGATTAAGGAAACATTACAGAGCACACCTAATATCACTTACACCTAAATACTATACTACATAGAATATTAATACTAACCTAAAAGTTGTCTACAAAACAGGTTAGTATGAGCCCGTTGTAGAAGCAACATGAAGCAGTGAACATCAGCCCGCAGCAGTAAGGTAACTAAGGCTGCTGGTCCAACGCCTTCCCATGCACTGCTGTTTCTATGAGCTGAGCATAAAGCACCCAACCTAGCCATAACTGGCTCTGTCACTGAAACCAATATAGTTATTGTTTTTAAAAAAAATTATCCACATATGCATGTACATATA
>JADANM010006178.1:7867230-7895122 GCA_026213755.1 Eurema hecabe
TAGTTATTGTTTTTAAAAAAAATTATCCACATATGCATGTACATATATCTTCTATACATCTTGAATGATTCTATATAATAAAAAAAGTCGCATGAAAATCGGTTGCGTAGTTTCATCATATAAATTATAATAACCAATTATTCGGAGCAATAATGACTGAAAAATTAGGGATGGACCAACCTTAACATTTAGATTTTAGGGGGATGAAAAACAGATGTCCGATTTTCAGACCTATTGGATATGTACCCAATATTTTACGAAGATCAGTCTAGCCTTTTTGGAGAACTAAAACAACTACAGTGACAGAAGACTTTTACAAGACTGTACTCCATTTCTATACTACTTATCGCTACTTTATACTTACACGTTTTATCAATCCCTTGTGTGAGAGCTTTCAGTACTATATCAGATTTTGATGCAAGATTTAGAAGATATGGTATTACATCTGCTTTTTTATTTGATTTAGGATCTTCTTTTATTGCCTCCTGCAAATTATTAAAATACAAATTTACCTATTACTTAAATAAATTCAGTACTACATTATCAATGTAATAATAATTTTTTTTATGGTCAATATACTACAATATTTAAACACACCTTAAATCTATGTACCAGAGCATCTACGTCTCACAGACTAACATGCTTTATAAAGCAGGGAACAATGTATGATAATCTATTCTATGTATTTATATTTTTTTATAAAAAACTTACCTGAAACAAATCAACTAGAGCTGCTCTAACATGTATGAGAGCAGGCGGGTGGTTAGCTAAATGTGCTAACACAGCACGAGCGGCATCAGCTCCAAGAGCCAACGCTCTGGGAGCTACTAACCCCGGTTCAGCTCGTCCTACCCACCCTACTGCCCAGGAACATGCCCTGCAACCTGTTAAGAGCATTTCATGTTACATAGATCTATGTATATATATCTTACATTAATATGTACGTGAGTCAGAAATTTAACTATCTTTCGTATAAATATTATGGCAACATTATAAGTATGGCATTGTAAAAATAACACAAAAATACCGGTTAACTTTTAATATATTATTAAACTTATAGAACCCAAACAAATTTCAACTATTTGTAAGTCAATACCAATATCTGTGACAAGCTTACCCAACATCATATCGATACATTTTGCCCTTTCCTCTGTATTTAATAACATTAAATTTTGTGTTGTTATATCAAGCAAAATCCTTACTGGTTCTAAACTTTGTAATGTTGTATCTGTAAGAAAAAGACAGTAATTACTTTTCTATTCCTATAACTGTATGATTATTTGTACTTTTGTATAGCAATAACATAGTCATTATCAAGCATATATAAAATAAATAAATAAATATTTTCAGGACATTTATACACAGCGCCATCTATTTTCAAGCTAAGCCGAAGCTTGTGTTATGGCAACTAGATAACGGAATAATTACATATACATACTTTTCTTTTGTAAATACATACATACAATATATAGCAACACCCAGACCCAAAATAATACAAATGTAAATTACAAATATATTTTTCCGGTGTGGGAATCGAACCCAGGACCCTTCGCGCAGAAAGCAGCTGTGTTACCACTGCGCCAAGCGGTCATCTTAAATGGTCTATATGACTTAAATGGTCAAAATTGTGTACCTTCATGTAATATATTCATTAAAATCTTATTCTATCTGTACTTACTAGGTAAATTTGCTTTATCTGTGGCAATTTCCATTATCAATTTGATACACCATGGTGCTATGAATGGTGCCCATGCGTCTCCAATGCTGCATAACTCTGGGCCAATCATAGTTACAGCTTCTAGAGAGCCATTGTTACTTGAATCTATCTATAATATAATAGAAATGAGTTTCTAATTAGATGAATTTATTTAGTTTATTCACAAATTATTATTATTTTATTTGAATTACTTTATCTGCGTTTAAAAGCACATTTTTATGTAATAAAACTTGAAATTATTTTTGAGAGTATTTTAATGGAAAGAAAATAACTTAATTAATAATTTATACTTGTATGCTTGTTTCATGAATTATTGAACGAAATGTTAACAGTACAATTCGGTATTTGAAATTTCTTTGCTTATTATGGTTGTGTAAATATGAAAATATTAAGGAATTCTTACTTCATAATCGCCTTGGTTTATTGAAACATTAACGGCATCGTTAAAAACCATAGCAAAATACTCTAAAACTGCATCCCTAGCAGCAGGAAAAGTTTTCAGCAATGTAATGCCAGTTTTTGTTAATTCCGGCGCATTTTGAAAATTCTTTCTGGAGACACCATATATAAAATTGTTTAAATTACTAGACAAAGACGTAGCCTTGCCTGGGTTATTCATTTTTAAGGGTTTTAAAGAAAATAAATAAGCCTATCGGCGTCAACAAGTCGCACGTTCAAACTTCAAATGGAATATGACAATGACATTGACAATTAGTCAATAACATATATTTGTCAAATTGACATTTGTTTTGAGTTGCCTTTTACAGAGTATAATCACTTGTCGTCAGCTTACTGAAGCCTTATTAGATTCAGATTTTCTATGAAAAAACATACATAGCATAATACATTTACAATACCGTACTAAAGTATACATAATATCGTTCGAAGTATATCTTTAAGTAATAACAAAACAATTTCATAGATGACGCCCGTTGTATCGAATCAATAATATATTATAATCTATTACTTCATACTTAAAGGGTTTGTTCATAAGGTTGTGATTTCTAAAATACAAGATTTTTAATAAAAAATAAGTAATCAGTTAGTTCATATAGTTCACAGCGACGATTACTTTTGTCCGATCATTTTGGCAAATGGGCATCAGCGCCATCTTCCTCCAAATACTTAAACATGGTTATGTGAACTCAGTGAAGTAGTGACAAAAACTTATACAGCAGCATCACTCCGGCAACATAGTGCATGTAGTCAGGGTTACGAACATAAAATATTGAAAAAAGCGAAACTAAATTGATATAAAACCAATCAATATATTATTACTCAATCATAACTGAACTTATGACCCAGGCATTGCTCAAAGGAACGACCTCACCAATGAATTTCGAGCAATTTCATAGACCGTGTGCAAAAAAGATTATTTTGAACCGAAAAAGACCGATATTATATTATGATATGGATTAGCTAAAATTTATACAAATTAGTTCCTTTACTTAAAAAAAGCCATTTAAAATTTGTTTCAAATATATTTTGTACTATAAAGTATTGTTAACTAACCATGCCAATCAGTTACCCTATACCCCATATCCGATTACAAAAGAATATACCTATAAATATTAATATTATTTAGTTATACATCGCAATTTTACATCTTAACGTAGCTCAAAAATGCATACCATTTCTTCAACTTTTAAAAATATCAGATATCACATTATTAGTAAGTATTATTAAAAATAAAAATGATAGATCTAGACAGTCTGTACAGTTCTATCCTATACTTATAAAATAATTTTTAACAAAAAATAAACCGACTTCAAACTAAAAAGTAAAAAATAAATTTGCTTCACGATTTTATTAATTAATTTTATTTCACGATTTTAAGTGGTGGATCGATCAATGATGCTTCTCGAATGAAGAAACACCGGTTAATTGAGTCGGAAAGTGGTTGTTCTTTGTTAAATACTGTAATATTTTGTTGAGGAATTCTTTCATCTGTCTATGGTCTCCATCATCAGATTTACTGCAAAACTTCATTATAACTCATACGGGTGCAAAGTTTTCATCGATATAAATAAATTAAGTCCAAACACAAGGTAGCTACTGTATTCCGTTGAGGAGTTCCTCACGCCATCCTACGTCTTCAGCATCAGACCCCTTATGGTAGTTACAACCCTTTTTAGATGTAAAGTCCATATCAATACAAAATAATCCAGCTCAAACACAAGGTAGCTACTATAAATCGTTGAGGATTTCCCTCGACTGCACCTTGGCTCCATCATCAGACCTACTTCAGACTATTAAAACTAAAGTGTTTACATAAGATACTTATAGAAAAACTTATACTACGCACTAGTCGCTCATACAATTTTTGAAAGTTCCCCTCGATTTCTCTGGATTCCCATCATCAGACCCTGATATCCTTAAAATGGCACCACCTCAGAAGTGTACTCTATACAACAACAAAAAATGAACATACATAAAAAAAATATATTATACATACAGACGAACTGAGAACCTCCTCCTTTTTTGAAGTCGGTTAAAAATATATAAATATTAATATTATATACATCGCAATTTTACATCTTTACGTAGCTCAAAAATGCACATCATTTCTTCAACTTTTCAGGATATCAGATATCACATTATTAGTAAGTAAGTATTAATAAAAATAAAAATGAAAAGTAAGTGATATATCTATAAAAAACTACGCAACGAATACTGATGTTGTTTCTTAATTGGTAGAATGATTAACAGACATATTTTTTGTATATGCATAAATCATAACGTAAGCAATAGGAGCCGGCCCATGTCGTCATTAACAATTAATAAATCGATAGATACAAAATATGATTTGCTTCAACTAAATGAATAGATTGAATTCATCTATAAATAGCTATTTCACCCACTATGCCTGGGGGTGTCGTTGATCGCGTGCGCAGAATGTATTGATTTCCCCTCTTCCCTCTTTGCTGCACCCACGCATACCCCGCGTGCACTATGGTCTATGTATAATGTATAATTACTTTTTTAAACCCTTATATTCAGTCTATAATTGTAAAAAAAAGTGTCATAAATAATTTGAATTTGGAATTTGCTATAGGAAAAAGAATAGGCGAAACTTTTTTTTACTCAGTAAGTAACTTGAAAAAAATTATTGTTTTCTTAAACAATTATTAGGTATTTAATAAAAATATTGATGGTTATACATATTTTATATTTCGATTTCTAACTATGTATTCATACTATTTTGGAACAAACTTTAAAATGTAAAGATTTAATCAACAGCAGTCAGTGCTCTGTTCGTCGCAGGTGTAGAACGTTATTAATTAAGAAAAAGGTACTTACATAAATTCTTATCATTGTTCATGCTTTGCGTAAGGGTACTTTCAACTCTTCTAATGTTATGAACGTAACTTCGTAAGCGTTGAGGATGTAATATTTGTCAGAAGCTGTAAATTTGTAGTTATCAGCTTAATATTCGCGCAGTTCCGTTTCCGTGGCAATATTGAAAAAAAATTGTTTATAGTTAAATTGAATCAATAGTTTCCAATGAAGTGACAAACTTTCGCATTTACAGTATTGGTAATGAATATGAATTTCGTTGCTTTTTATTTAAAAGATATTGTCATACTTAACGAAGTATCACTACTTATATCTTTTAAATTTGTACCCCTAGAAGCTAACGAGCTTCTAGGGGTAGAAGCTCGTTAGCTTCTAGGGATACAAGCAGCTTAGCAGATTTAAATTAAAACCGTGTTACCTAAACCTTTTTCTTTCTTTATAAGTAATTTAAACCCATTATTTTATTGAAGCTTGAAAACCTTGCATACAAACTTTAAAGCCCTTATTATAAGCTCTTAACTGGCATAAAAACTAGCCTTATTAAAAATATGATCTGATCATCTGTGTCGATATCTAGACTATCACTAAATTGAAACATACACATTTATCAAAATCGCCATGCTAATTGGTGGCATACGTACAATGCAGCCAGATACCTATAGTTACGTAGTGACAACTAACATTCATTTTTAGTAATACTTAGTATAAGTAACGAGTACCAAACGCATGTTTTCTTATTAACACTTAGAAAAAGCTTAACTTAGATCATTCATAAAATTATGAATGTATCTTATTTAATCTTAAAGGCTTATTTTCAATACTAGACATGATAAAAATGTAGTTTTGAGGTGTAGGCGGCGGAAAATTTTGTTTATAATATGCAATTTATAAAATCCTCGAGCAGGCGAAAGTCGGGCTGGCATACCGAGGGTTCCGTATCTAATTATCATCATCATTGTAACATTTTCCAATAGGTACTCATGACAGACGGACAACAAAGTGATCTAAATACCTTCTTTAGTTTTTCTAGAAAAAAGCTTCCGTTTAACTCTAAAAAAATTTATATCCGCTATAATATATTTACAATGTTGAATTTATGTGTATGGGAAGAACTCTTATTAGCTGTGTTTTATTCTAAGGTTAAATAAATAAATTGGACATTCTGAAAATATTCTAACAGATTAATTAGAAAAAAAAAATCTAACTTACTAAAAAAATTGTCTCTTGTCAGGAGAGTTAATATTGTTAGAATGATTTGTGTGTGCAAAACAAAACTTTTGTATATGACAGTTCCTCTACTTTTAATAAGCTCTGTTACGTAAACGATAAATCAATAAATTATAAGTCCTCTATATATTATGTAAGTAGATATATATACCTTTGTATACACTTTGTATGAATATGTAATAATAAACAGGTTTCGTCTACTAAGTAATAACTTTTCACACTTTGTCAAAAATCTTAATATGAATAGTGAACTTTTAGATAGTTGTATAGTTTTTAGTTAGTAGTGTGTACTTGCACCATTTAAGGCGCATTAATTAAATTCGGGATATCTATGACGTCAATATTGATGAATGACATATAGACCATATGGATTTTTAGGTCATTGACACTGCCTTTGCGACAATTTAAAAATCAATGCCTTTATTGCATTCTAATTATGGGAGTAAAAGTACAAAATAGAGTCCAAAAGATCGTTGTTTTTTTGTAGTGACATTATAGCTATTGCTTAATTGAACATATTCGATGATTGCATCAGTGACCTTGTTTAACAGAGCTTTTGGTGTATGAGTTTGCGCGTGAACAGGGTGGCATCGGGTAGGAGCGGTAAGGTGGGCGCTGTCGCCGCTAGTCCCTACAAAGCTATACTTGCGACGCCCCTAGTTTCCACCACATACGCGCACGCGCGCACAACCGACGCTACGCGTAACCCCTGCCGAGCACACCCGACTCGCGACGCCAACCGTGGATCGATGAGATAAACGCGCAACCCCGCTTTGCGTTAAATCAATAACACTATTCATCGATTTTCAGAGCCGCAGCCGCCGCACACCGAATTCGAGGGTCGCAAGCGGTGGGTGCGCGCATTTTATCATTTAAAATATTTTACGTTGTTATGTGCTAACGAGCGATTTACGTAATCAATATTTATCTTCTTTTGTTTTCCTGCGTGATTGAGTGCAAGGAGGTAATTTTTTTATAATTATAGAAATGTGTGAAACATTAATTTATACGTATGATTATTTATATTACAACAAAGAGTGTTTTCCGAACGAATTAAATGATTATTACTTGCTGCGATTCGCGCCTATTTTCATAAGTATTTCATAAAATTTTAAGAAGTTACGTTTAGAAATTACGGCAGTTCTGTTTCTTGATAATATTTTGGTTTAAAATAACTGAAACTAAAGTAACTAATATAATTATCATTTACAACTGAAATGGGAAGTTGTATAGTCTTTTCAAATTATTATTTATTTTGTTTTTAAAAATAATAAAATGAAAGTTTCAACCGCGAGTTTTCGAACTGTAGTTGGACTAGCTTGACAACAAAAACGTTTGGTGCCGCCGCTTTCTATGGCGGCATTTTGAATTACTGTTGAATGTTAAAACTATTGTGTCATTTAATCTTATTTACGCAGATGGTGTAGAAACAGAGTGAGTCACAAAATGACTTCGACTGATACATATCAGTTGAAATGGCATTCACACAGTTCCCATTTGAACGGTTCTGTAGCGGCCTTGCTTCGCTCGGAGCGGTTCACAGATGTGGTTCTGTGTACGATGGATGGATCTCAAATACCGGCTCACAAGTTTATATTGAGTTCATGCAGCGTGTACTTCGGCACTTTATTCGAGGGCCAGCGGTCTGTGACGCGAATGGGAGGCATGCTATATGTGGTCCTCCCTTCCGAAATATCTACAAAGGCTCTTAAAATTCTTGTAGAGTACATGTATAAAGGCAAGTAGAAAATATGTTTATTATTAAAGTACCATTTAATAGATTATCATCATCCTTGAAACATAAATTTAATTGATTAAATGATAATGATTTATTAAGATCTGTTTTGTTGCCCAGGTGAAACAACAGTATCAAACGAAGTATTGGACACGGTATTGAAAGCAGGAGAGATCCTTAAAATTAGAGGTCTGTGGAGGCAAACAGACGAAGTGGGAGGCGATTCAACTCCCGCAGAAAAAACTAGTACAACAGCTGTAGCTAATAAGCCACCAGATAAGTCCAAAGAGCAGCCGAAAATAACATTGAAGAAGGATGATAAATTACTTAAAACATTTAACCCTGTTCCTGGAACACAGGGTGCTAGGTAAGTTATTTTAACTTACTAGAATAATAACAATTAATCACCAAATTCTAAACTATAAATGTAACATTTCAGACCAATGTTCATCGGCCCGCCTAAACTAGTTTTTATTAAGACATCAGATGGCACTACCCAGGCAGCGATTCGTCCCGGAGTTCCCAAGGGTCAAACTATACTGGTAGCTCCAGCACCAACGTCAGAAGCCTCAACATCAACAATAACAATGCCTACAAGTACTAGTACCATTTCTATGGCTACAGAAGAAACAAATGATGAAGTAATGCCCACAAGGGTGCTAAGAAGGAATGCTTCAGAAAGAAAGTATGGAAAGAAACAGAAGAATGAAACACCAGCTGATGATACTAAGGATGATGATGCTGCGTCTGTTACCTCAAGTAAGGAGATAACATACTCTAGTTTACACTTCAGTAGAAACTGAATTACTAAATAATTTTATTTGACCATATACAAACTCTTGAAGTAAAATGATTTGAAAATTGTCTTATAAATATAAATATAATCCACATGGTGCTATAAGCCAAATCCTTTGTTTTCACAACAAATGATTAAATTTTCATAATAATTGTAAAAATAGATTCAAAATGTCAGCTGCAATACAAGCTAATTTTGTTGCCATCCTTAGTTTTAAGTAATAAATATCAAATAAAAATATTTTTATTACTACTTTTTAAAGGAAAATCGAACCAAAGTGGTTCAGTAGAAGTACAAGTGAAGGAAGAACCTGAATGGGACGCAAGCAGTATTGAGGAGGAAGAGAGATCAATAGCCGAGATGTTCCAAGCTGAGATGAGTGTTAAGTCTGAACCATGCGATGAAGTTGATGTTGAGGAGGAGGGCTTGGTAAGTTCCTTTTTAAAAAATGAGAATTACTTATCCTTTTAAAATTAAAACTTATACTTATTTTTATTAGGGTTGCCTACTTAAAAAAAAATATCAAGATTCTTTAGTACTCTGTATTCTTTCGTTAAGACTGTTGAAGTGTTTTAATAAATAAAGTTATAATATCAAATGGGAATCTGTGTCAAATATCATTCATTACGATCATAAGATCTACGAAAATAACTGACAGTTATTTTTAAATAATTATAGAGTATATCTTATTATATTATGTAAATTACATGTCACTTTGTTTGTCAAACTACTGAACCGATTTAAAATTAACTTTGCATGTGCAGTTTGATCCAACTTAAAAGATAGGATAGCTTACATCCCGCTACTGAACCGATTGTAACGAAATTTGATACACAGATGGTCTAGCGCCTCAGATAAAACATAGCCTACTTTTTAACGGGCATCAGCTAGTGTGAATACATATAAGTGGTTGTTGCGTGGTGTTGCAGCTGTACAGCCCGCTGTCGTGCGAGCTGTGCGCGGAGGTGTTCACGGTGCCGGCGGCGTGGGTGCGCCACGTGCAGGAGCACGCCGACACGCCGCCGCACCACGCGCGCAAGCGCAAGCGCCGCTCCGCGGTCAGTGCACTTCAAACTTTTTAATTTTATTTGTAACAGGCCAGCATTTCCGTAACTCATATTGTGATTGGAGTTTAGAGATGATTCGTTTTTTTTATAGGCCAGTATTTTTTTTTTTTAATTTCCCGATGTCATGTGATTAGAGCTAATTTTTTTTTTTCTTATAGGCCAACATTTTTCTTTTTTTCTATTTCCCGATGTCATAATGTAATTAGAGCTAATTCGTTTTTTTTCTAATAGGCCAGCATTTTTCTTTTTTTATTTTCCGATGTCATAATGTAATTAGAGCTGATTCTGTTTTTTAATAGGCCAGCATTTCCATAATTCATATTGTAATGAGAGCAGATCCTTTTTTTTATCATGCCAGTATTTTACTTCTTTTTTTAAGGCCAGTTTCACTTCGACACATCCCAGATTATTACGGCTATCCGTTTTATTTCTCAACCCATGGAATATGTCTGACCAGCCAGTTGGTTTGAATATTCTTTGGAAGTTGTTTTGATGTTATGTGTTTGGTATTATTATTTATTTTCTAAGAATTAAAACCATGGCTCGTTACGCAATTAGGTACTTTAATAAATGAAATATATGACTGGTTGTTTTTTTTTTCAAAATAATTCTTATATTTACTTATCAATAAATAGCCATTATTTTCCACAGAGCGACGACACCGACGAAACAACGGCCCTACTACGTTGTGATCTGTGCCAGAAGCATTTCCCGAACCCTGGCGAGTGGGTGCGACACATACAGAGCACGCACACTGAAAGCGGTATGTCTATATTATGTTTCCATACATTATTGTATGTACTAGATTAGTTTAAAATTGATCTATAAAATTTATCTATAAAGGAATGATATGTGAAGTTAAGAAGTTTTTTTTTGCTTTTATATCTCGCAAATCTCATATATTGAGATTTGCGAGATATAAAAGTAAAAATTAAAATAAATTTCATAATTTTATCTCAAACTAAGGAATAAATAAAAAAACTGGCAATTTTTTAATTGTTAGATTCTAGAACGCGTGTTTAGATACAAATAATAATAATAATAATAATCTTAAATAATTTAGTCATGTCCGTCTGACCGACATTAGTCTCCAATCTATAGTTATTACTTATTATCTTATAACCAGACTAGTGAAGCACCCCACGGTTTTCTCGCTTTCTCGTATACATTATCGTAATGTTACATTGTAGCCTACTGCACAGCTTATAAATATCGTAGGTATATATATTTTTTAAAACTATATTAAAAGAAGAAATTATAATATTAGAGAAAACCGTGGGGTGCTTCACTAGTCTAGTTATTATACACATTTTTTTTTTTTTTTTTTTTTTTTTTTTTTTTTTTTTTTTGGTCTGTTTTATTTTTTAATAAATTAATTGACATTTTTGGTAACCTTTTAAAAATTTGCTAAATTGATTGTTAGATTTAAAACTGTGTTTTTATCATTTATATTTTTAGGTAATTAAATTAACATTGACTAATATTTTATATTTTATCTACCAACATAGCTGATTGATTGTTATGTATGTGGCTAATTCTCGACGGACACAACATCAACACAATAATAAAATGTTTCCTAATATTTAAATCCATATTTCCTTGCATTTCGTGTTTTATTTTCGCTAAATGTTTTTTTGTTCAGCACACCGCAGTCATGATAATCACTTCAGTTATGTTCTAAAGAATTCTTTGCAATATCAGTGTTGCCAATCTACAATTTATTGATATTAAATAGCCCGGTAAAAGTCCTCCTTAAATTGCATGCTCCGTAATTTTTTTCAAAGCTTTCGTAATCGCTTATACATGGCAATACATTTTTGAAATTTAAACTTTAATGAGAAAATCATTAATATATCCACAAAGTATCGTAAGTATTCTATAAAAACAAAAAAAAAAATAAAATCTATCAACTTTTTTTATAACTTGTATCCCCCCACCCGTAACGTTGGCAACCCTGATAACTCCCGTCAAACTATAGCGTAGACTGACGTTAAACGTGCGTTCGATGTTCGGTTGTCCAGAATTGGCCATATCAAACAACAGTGCAGCACCAAAACGTCACAATCGTTTCACAGACGGCGAGCAAAATAAAACGTGCAACCATTGCAGCAAGACATTCCCGTCGCACGCCTCCATGCTCATACACATGCGGACGCATACAGGTCTGTTAGCTTTTAAGCTATTCATAGATTACATTATTTATACTTTAAATGGGAAATTTTCGCCATATAAGAATCTTGGGTAACAGTTTGGTAAGTTGGAACTACACACAAGAAGGCTATGAACGAAGCTAAACGGTATATTATAATATTTTAAAATTCCTAAAACAGTTTCGAATAAAACAGAAATACTATCTATATTTAAAAGTAATAGTGTAATAAAATTTAGTTATGAATGAAGTGCAAAATTGACTAAAATTTATGGAAATTTTCTAATGCTGGCAACACACCTACAGTTTGTAGACGCGTTCTCTATCGGCCGATTCATAAGTCATAACTCCGTTAGAATTTTTCTCACTATTTAATTCTCACTGGGTGTTGTCGAATGATCTACAGGACAATTAAAACCTTCTCACTTAGGCATTCTCATATATTATCTGTTATCTATTTTTTCTTAGTCTACTTGGCACTCAATTACATAATTAAAACATATATATCGGTTATCCTTACATAGTAAAAAACAAAGTCGCTTTCTTCCGTCTGTCTCTATGTATGCTTAGATCTTTAAAATATTGTAACCATTCTAAATTTTTTGCGTTTTTTAATCTGATAGAGTAATTCAGTAAGGTTAACGTGACTAATTCATACATATATGCGCATAAAACAACGTCTTATTATCAACACAGGCGAGCGTCCTTTCGTATGCGGGATGTGCAACAAAGGTTTCAACGTGAAGTCGAATCTGCTGCGTCACCTGCGCACGCTGCACGACCACGTGGTGAGCCCCACGCGCCTCGACAAGCCCGGCCCGTCGGATATGAAGCGCGAGGCCTGAGGCAGGGGAGGGGGGGCAGGTGCGTTGCTCTATAGTCTATATAGTCTAGTCGACAAGTTGAAAATGGTACAAAATAGAGATACTGCTCTTAAAATTACGTGCGATAGCTCATTGGATCCGGAATGACGTCTAGAAAAATGTGCTCAAAGTGTGTATTAGCACATAAAAAATTGCAAAAGATTAATTTTTTGCATTTGATATAAACAATCAAATATGAAAAAAAAATGGCATTTCGTTTTTTGCCAATATTTCATAAACTATTAATATTTAAGGAATTTAAAAAAAAAGATTCTGAAAGAGGAGGAAATTTCCAATAAAAAACTCCTAACTCCCGGAACTCTATCTCCATTATTTATGATTTTGATTTAACGAAGATCGGTCTGCGCGTGACTTTTTAGGACGCGCGCGTGGCGTCAAAAGCGAGTACGGCGATTTAATTAATTTATTTAAAGAACTAAATATTTTTTTGTAATTTGAAAAAATTATGGTGTGTTCTGAACACTATAAATAATTTATTCTATTATCATAAGGGACCATTCATATCTCTCCAACCACCAAGCTAACTTAAGCACAGACTAATAATAAATTTGTTTATAACGTGTTCAGGCAGAGGGCGCGGGCGTCCGCGTACCGCCTACACGGCGGCGATGGCGGACGCGAACCGGCGCGCCAACGATAAGAAGAAGGTCGACGCGAGCGCGCTTCGCAAGCAGAGCTACTCGCTCTTCCTCAAGCAGCGCGCCGTGCTCTTCTCCGCCAAGAAGTGGAAGTAGTACCCGCGCGCTACCCTGACGACAGACGCTCACGATGACACTGACAGCGACGTTTGACATCTGACAGATGACAGCTTGATTTTTTTTCTTCAATTGTGGCATTACCTGACAGCTAGATTTTTTCTTTATGAAGTTTTCTTTGTGGTCAGTAGAATGTTTTAAGACATGTTTTACTGAAAGAGCCTTCTGCCGATTCGTTTAATTGAGCATATTCAAATGTGAATTCTAAATGGCAGACAATAGTCGAATTAAATGTAAATAGGCTGCACTCTAGAATCGTTCTAAATAACGATTATGCCCAATTTCATACAATTTATTTAAATATGTGTCTTGTCAAAATGTTAACCACAAGAATAATGCTGTTTTTAAAAATACAATAACAAGACTATGTAACTTTTATACCAATAGTAATGTCGAGATTGTATTAAGTCTAAAGATACATCATTATAAACTTAAGAATAAATTCGAGTCTTCAGCGTCTTTTTCGTCAAGGGTAGTAATGTTGGTACGGTTTTCCTGCCCTTCCTCCGATTTTATTATTTATAAGAGTAAATTTATTTTTATAATACTAGTCTTTTAACTAGATCTCATTCTTAAGATAAGAACATATGTAGTTATTTAAGACAAGATTTTTAAGTATGGTTAATTTATAAGAAAATACTGGTATAGTTTAACATTTCTTTTTTCTAATTTTGTAATAAAACGATAAACACATAAATTAATGTATGATTATACTGAGTTGATACGACCGAGGGGCATTAAATTATACTACGTGTACTAACCGCGTTTAGTATTAATTAGAAACTGATAAAAAAAAAATAGTGACAAAAATAAGGTTTTTGTTTTTTCGGAACAAACTAAATATATTATAATTTAGAGAAAAAAGTAACGCCATTTGTAAATAAAATTTACTGACCTCAAGAAGTTTGGCAACGTCGCGTAGGTAGTTGTACCGTGCGCCGGCCGATGATGACGTAGACGAGCGGGCGCGGGGCGAGCGACGATAGGTATAAACGTAGATAACTTTTTAGAAAAAATACATCGTGTTCAAATTCAATAAAAACTTAAGCATCATTTGTGACCAAACTACTGGTCCAATTTAATTGATTTTTGGGGTATCGTCTGGAAATCATACTAAGTATATGCAGTTTAAAAAAAATCCGTTCGGACATATCAACTCGGTATATATCACTATAGAAAATGAAATAGTTCTACATAAAAAATAACCCATTTTATTCAGATTAGTTTTCTTAATTCATGAACTTACCTACACTTATAAATAACCAGTTTAATTGACAAAAACTATATCAAGAATCTTAGACTAGAAATAGAACTGTAAGCAAACACACAAGTCTGCTGAATGTTGAGTTATTTATTTACACCTTATTGCTTATAAGTGTGACTTGTATGTAATTATTGTAAGTTAGACAATAGAATTATATGTAGTATGTTACCTTGTGCATTTAAATAATTTATTTTCGTTTTGTGTGATACAACTTAAGTTATTATTCTAATTTATCTTAATACTCATGTGTAACATTGAGTCTGTATTTATCAATATTTGTACTATTTTATAAAATAGTATGTATAATAAAACGATATAATTTAAAAATAGTTCTTTTATTACTTATATCTTAAACACAATTTTGTAATACAAAAGTAACATGATAGGCACAATGGTATGGAACCTTAAAATAAATTTTAGTTGTCATCTTCCTCTATTTTCGGCGCCAAATAGTAACGAATATGGCCAATATCTGGAATGCGGTATTCCACTACTAGTGGGACATCAGCTGACATAGACAATTGAACCTGGAAAAAGATAATAGGTATAAAAATAAAGATGTGTAGAAAAATGTACTTAAAAGAAAATACTTTTAGTAATACAGCAACAGGAATAATTGCAAAAAGGTTTATTTATAATCAACTGTATAGCTACGTCTTACACTCTGATGTCAAGTTTTACAAACATCTTATTTTATGTAGTTTAGATTAGGTCCTATTTTTAGAAATATATACTCTAAAGAAAAACTTTGACACAAGTGCAAATTAAATTACAAATTGATCATCCAAGACATATTTTTTTGTTACTTATTAGACATCATAAAACATCAAAACTGAATACTAAGTTTTTATGGTTACATAATATGTTATCTTAGAATCATTATCTAAATACACCTTCCAAATTAAGTCTTACTCTCTATATATATAAGGTACAGAAGACAGTCATACCTGTGGGCTCAAAGAAGTAGCTTTAGTGAAATAATTGAGGTACTGGCAGGCAAAAGTAAGTGTGACTGGTTCATCCATCTCAATGATTACAGCTTCATCTTCCTTATCTATCGAGGCAGTTTGTGCCAACTTCACATTTGCTGAACCAATATCACCAGTTGCTGAGAACTTTACACCTAAAAATGTTTGTTATTCTTATGTTAACAAATATTAAGTAATGTTGTGTTAAAATAAGATGGGTGTTTTTTAAACATTATAAATGTAGTATTAAAATGAGTTAATACATCATTTAAGAAAAATATAGAAATAGAAAAAATCAAATAGTTAATTCAAGCATATCTATATAATATAAAAATTTGTCTTTTTGATATCCAGTAATTTGGCTTTTTTTTAAGTGATGTCACATATATAAAAAAAGAGTAAAAATTTGCAACTCACCCTCCTTTGTGCATGATATGACCATGGATTCCCCAAACTGTGACAGATCTCTGCAGATTCTAGCAAACTCAGCACTGGGCATGCGAATAGTGCAACTGTATTCAGTTTCTGGTATACCTGTTATGAAGCAATTGATGTTTTATTTACCTTTTTTAACTAACTAAACACTTGACTACAAGTATAAGTAAATTTTTAAACTAACAAAAATGTAACTAAACAGTACAGTAACAGTTTTTAGACTACCATGAAGTACAGGCAGAACTAGAAGTTTTTTTTTTCAATACAATATCTGTATAAGTATATCTACAACATATGTACTAATTTACTTATTATACTAACCCAAATGTTCCAGATCTAAATTCATGAGTTTCATTTCATAGTCGGACACTTTCTCTTGGTTGGGACTTTCAAACACAAATGTTACGGTATCAGCATTATCTTGAGCTTTCATTGTTACTGTGTCTTTGTCGCCTGCACATTTCAGGATTTTTGACATACTGGAATACAGAGTGATTAATGTAGACATTGCATATAATAAGAACTGACAGGCAATCCATACTAATGTGCTAATTGTAATGAAATTTGGCACATAGATAGTCTGGCACCTCAGAAAGGACATAGGCTACTTTTTAACTTAAAAATAATAAGTGCAGGTATAGTACGCGTCATTTATGTTTAGCGCTGGACGAGAATAGCTGCGCATCGGTAGAATCGCGCTCGTAATTGACGTATTGGTGCGAGAAAGACAACACGACTGGGACAACCAATCAACGCTCGCGCACCATACCTTATTTTTTACTTCTGCGCAGGTTTCGTTCAGCGCTAAAGATTCGTGACGCGTACTATGATTGGGGGTCGAAAATTTCAATAAGTATAAAAACTAAGTTAACAACATTAACAGTATATTAAAAAAAATAGTATTACAATAATATATAGTATTTACCTTCCCAAGTTCATGCCCATGGATATATTTCTGTCACACCTATATTTGTCAAACCCATCAGCTCTCAGCGATAGTGATACCAATGAAACATGGGAGTTGTCCATAGCCTAGAAATAAGCAATTTTTTTTTAATTACACATTTTGATTGTAGTTTTTATATAATATAGTTAACTTAGAAGCAGACTCATCAAAAAACACATTACATTAAAGTCATTTGATTTGTTGCTAAAGGCATATCAGATCCAATTTTTACAATATGGTTTCTAATTGATCCAATAGTAATACCTGTAGTTGAATTCCGTTATCATCACAATCGAATGTGGCTTGTGTGAGGAGGTCCTTGATGGCTTCAAGGACTTTCTTCAGAATTGAACTTCGGAGAAGGCGTGCTTCAAACATCTTGTTTTAATCTGTTTTGAAAGATTATTTTGTATATAAGTATAAAATATAGTATAAAAGTAACAAAGACATTTGGATAATAGAGAATAAATAATATGTAATATATTTTTAGTGATAATAATCGTTTGAAAAATCAAACAAGACAACTAACGGTAACGTGATTGGAGATTTAGTAACAATAGACATTTTTATGTAGTGGAATACTTTTATTACAAAATAAACTTACATTACTTAATCACTCCTAATAATATATATGGAATTAACTGAGAATTATATATAATAATTCAAAATGTATTAACAATAACGTTGCCAAGTCGCTGACCTCTTGAAAATGTGACAGCTTCAGCTACACTCAAAAAGCCGGCGACAGCGGGAAAAAATACCGCGAAATCTCGAATCAGAAATGTCAAAATATAAACTTAGTTCGGAAACTCGTACCAACTTATAGGTCTTAGAATGTGTATAATGTGTTATAACTATAAAAAATATAAATAAAGTGAGTTAAAAATCATACACATATTAAAAACGAATGCTATTATCAATATTTTGGTTCATATTTGCCTCTAACGACTTGTTTGGTCTAAAAATCTAACAGTATTCAAAATACTTAATTAAATTTATGTAAAATATAAAATTGAAGTTTGTTTTTAGTAAGTGTTTGAATTATGAAATTAATATCATACTAGCAATTCCCAATACTTATTATTTTATCACATTTGTATGGAGATAACAAAACTAACACCCATAAAATAACATTTATATACAGATTTTTATGTAGTTCAAGAATTATTATAATTCAACAATTTGGTCTTGACTAGGGTAAGGTGGTAATGTCAGATTATATTTTTCCAAAATACCGGGTGGCAGAAATCGCCCACCAAGGAAGTGTTTGGCATCTTTAATAAATTCTTGCTTAGCACAAAGTTTTGGTGCTGATAATGAGATAAGAAGAGCTGGTTTCAGAGCATGTGTTGAATCTGGACCTTTTTCCACATCCCATCCACTGGGTATATCAACACTAAAACAAATATGTTGTTATAATTAGGGAATATCTGTATAAAAATTTGACTATTTCAGTAAATCTAGTAACTTTGTAATTTGTCTATATTTCTTTTAAAATTACTTTTATCAAACCTTGAGATTTAAATAAATATAATACAACATACTTAATTCATATGATTATTAATTACACACCTGCATACTGGCAACCCAGAATCAGTGAGGGCATCTAATGCTGGCTTTAAGGCATCTCGCACGGGCGGTTTGAAACTGAACCCAAACAGTGCATCAACAAGGACTTTATATTGACCTTTTAATTCATTTGGAGGAGGCACAGTCTCAACTATATTAACTCCAAATTTCTCACATTGCCACAGCAGGTTCTCATATAAGGGTTTTGGTGTGCGTTTTGGATAATACACTGATACACTATAACCAAATAAAGTCATATGTCTTGCAGCTACCAGTCCATCTCCACCGTTATTGCCTGGTCCACAGATAATCAATGCTGATTTATGACTAAAATGACAAAGCAAACAACACTTTAATTTAAAAATGCAAGCAAAATAATTAACTTCTAGAGTACGTACTGACAAATCCTTAAGTATATAATATTTAAGTATTAATCTTCATATAGTGATTTATATCTAAACATCATAACTTTGTTAAATAAATCTAAATATTTTTGGTAGACATCAAAAGTCTAATTGCAATGCAAGGACACTTACGATGAACTTGGAAAGACCTTAGCAACAGCAGTCGCAACACTTAGTCCAGCTAACTCCATTAATTGATCCACACTAAATTTATATTCATTAAATAAATCCTGATCTAGGGCAGCAGCATGCTCCTGGCTCAAATAACTTATATTCTTTATAACATTACATTGTCCTGCACAAGCCATTTTGCTAAAGCTCCAAGTATTTGCTACTTTTAACTGGAAAAAATGTTAGGTAATAAATTAATTATTATACACAAAAACTTTCGACTTATAATTTAATTGCCGGCTTTATAATTGCAGGCTACAATTATTACATCAGTCTATAGATACAAATAAGCATACCAAGAAAGCAGAACGAATTATACGGTTAAATAACATTTATTCCTAGAAAACTTAAAAGGTAATCACTAATCAGTAATGTTTAGGTAAATAAAAAATAATCAACATTCAACATTCAGCTGATATGACATTTAAATTTTAAATGACATATCACATAAATTGTCGAAAATGAAATTGATTGTTTTTAATTTCAAATGTATTTTAAAATCTGTATTTAAATAGATTGTAAAAAAATCCAAAATAATAAAAATCTCGAAAGTCTATCCACTATTATTATTAAGAACGATCCATAAAAGGAATACAAATCTATTGATATTTAATTTTAAATAACCTGTGAATTTTGTGTGCTGCAAACTCATAAATTTGATTAGGCTATAGTTGTGACTTGTGACATTACTGACAGTTATAATAAAAATGGCTGCGTTTAGAGTGTTTAGTCGTAATATACCTTATTTACGACAACAATTTTCGGCTTTATTAGGAAACACATCACCGTCAGTGAAATTTATATGTGTTGTAGTGGTTGTAGGTTATATATTATCATTTTCAGAAGATGTTGTTAACGTACTTAGTGTTACTCCCGGATATTTATTACCACCATCTTTTCAATTGTGGTCTACTTTCACGTTTTGGTTTCTTGAAATACACTTGTGGGAGGTGATAATAGACGTTATTACAGTTGGTTTATGTGGAAAACTTATTGAGCCATTATGGGGTCAAGTAGAGATGATGAAGTTCTTTATGCTGACGAACATTGGCGTAGCGTTTTTAACAACGTTTTACTACTTATTGATATTTTCCTGGACACAAGAATCATCGTATCTGTTTGATATACATGTTCATGGTCTTGCTGGTTATTTAGCTGCTGTGTGTGTTGCTGTAAAACAGATATTGCCTGACCATTTGCTAATAAAAACACCTCTTGGTATGACTTTTTAATTTCTATTTGATAAATCATTATTTGGACACAAAAAACGTCCTAGCATTAAAATATTAAAGTCAAAAGCATGACTAGCAAATAAAAAAGGTATTGTTGCTTAAGGAAAAAGTCAATGATATCCAAATATATTTTAAATTGCCTGTTATATTGGTTTTGTTATTAATATAGATGTTAAATTGTGTGATGCTTTTATATTGAAAGTTACACTTATATTTATTACTACAATCATAAAAAATATATTAGTTAAAAATGTCTAAATTACAGTTTTAAAGTAATAATGCATGTTATTCATGGTTTGTATATATTTTGACTCATGACACATTTATTTGTTTATTTTCAGGTAAGCTAACAAATAGATCACTTCCATTGCTAATTCTTATATTGGCAATACTATTTTGGATAGTGGGTGCCTTAGAGGGAACATATCCCTGTATGTGGGGCAGTGGAACATTACTGTCTTGGATATACTTGCGATTCTGGCAACGACACAGTAATGGAAGTAGAGGAGACATGGCTGACAACTTTAGTTTTGATAAGTAAGTGCATAAAAAATAGTTGCTTAATTTTCAATAAAAAAAAAATAAAATTATATCTTACTATGTTTGATGATTTCACCTCTGTCTAAGCATATTTATCTATAAATATGAAAATTTATTGCTGTTCGTTAGTCTCGCTAAAACTCAGAGAACAGTTGAACGGTTTCATCTTATCTTGGTCTTGAAATGTTCGTGGAGGTCTAGGTAAGGTTTAAAAATTCAAATAATTGCCGGAAAACCATAAAATAGCCCATTTCTATTTCTCATACAAATGTTCAAATTCGATCATAAAACAAGCTTTACTTCTTTATAATGTATGCGTTATTAATTAAATACATTAAATTAACAACAATTATCCAGTATTACTAACTTGCCCCAATCTATCAAGAAAATATTAATTTACTCAATTCGCTGCTTAGAGTAAAGTCAATTTTTTTTTCAGTTTCTTCCCAACAGTCCTCCAGCCAATCGTGCGAGGTGTGCTAGGCCCTGTACATAAGTGTTGTGTGCGAATAGGGGTTTGTTCACCTAGCCCACGTCGGGTACATCTTGCTTTAAGTCCCCGAGGCGTAACTATCTCTATGCCAGGGGTAGAACCTCAGGATATGGAAAGGCGGAGGTTAGTTGATTATTGCATTCTTCACGCTTTTACAGCAAATTTTACTATAGATCTGATGCATCAAATCTCAAATATCTACTGTACTTATATTACATGTAATTTATTTTACCTATGTTATGTCTTGAGTGTAGGTTAATTTTGATTTTTTTGTAAATTGCAGACAAATAGCACTCAAGGCGCTAAGCGAGAGATTATCTAAAACGTCAGAACAAACAAGGCAAAAGAACTTAGCGACGAAAGTCAACATGGATGTGGTTCGTAAGATGCAGTCTTCACACGTCATTCCCCAGTTCCCTAGCGAACCAGAAGCGATAGAACCGCCAACGGAGGCAACTCTAGTGGATATTGAACCCCCACCAACTACGAAAACTTCATGATCAAAGTCAATTAATTAAGGTTTGAGTTTGTTAATACTTTTAGACAGTAGACATGACCTCTTAATTATTTATAACTAAAAAAAGGCCGAGCATACTATTTGTCTTATAACAATTCACATTTGAGTTCTAAAAGCATTTATATGAAAGATTCTATAACACTATTTAAATTGTTATCTTTGGAAAATATAAGGTCCTTACCTTATTGGTATAATAAACTAAACAAACAGTTTATAAAAATGATTGCTGTGATCATAGGAATGTCAGAATGTTTATCTTTATACATATGTTTATGGCTACTACAGTTTCAATGTAGGATATTGACAACATAGAGTTGTGAAAGTACAGGAATTTGACTGATAGAATAGGCAAGGTCTTAGTCCCTATGCTGATTATAAATTGATGAAAAGGGCGATAGTTTATAAAGAACAAATGGCCCAATTACTTTATTTATTATCTAAAATTTAATTACCATGTATACAAGGTGTAATTTTTAATGTAGAAGACATGTTCTTACATTTTAAAGAAGTACACTTGAAAACAAAAATATCAAACACTTATATTTATTCTAAGTTTGTTCTCAGAGCTATATTAAAACATTGGTCACTTTCAGTAATTCAAAGTGCTTAGAATGCAAATTTGTAGATTGTTAAATTATTTGAATAAATATTAATTTATTCCTTCATAAAAATTCATGCTAAATTGTGTTCAATATTCTTGCTTTTCAAGTGTATTTAACGCAAACTTATTTTAAAAAAAGTAGTAAAACAATATTTTCTATGTCATGTAAACAAGAAAAAACTAATTTTGATGATGTAAATTAAATGTGTCCGTAGACAATAATTGTTTGTAGTAAGAAACATTCCCCTATATTATTGTATGTTGTATCATCACAATAAGTATAGCAATGAATTGGTTCCATTTCAATCATGTGTTTTGTATAACTCCTACATTGCAGCTGGAAAGTAAAATTATTTATATTTCTATAGTTATCCGTCGTATTAATGTTTTTGCATTTGTTGTAATGTCTCGTTATGATATTTGTAAGTGGGGAGTGTGTTTGTAAATACTATTATGTAATGCTAATGTTAAATAAATAACTTTAATATTTTATTTCATTTAATATTTTATTACAATAAATGCATCCAATTGTTATATGAATTTATGACAGAATCAAAAATCTTTATATACTATTATGTGCATCTTATCTGTACATATTTAAATTCAACCTTACTACACCACTTTCAAATAGAAATTCAATTCTATACAATTATTTATACTAAACAGCGTACAGCACTGAATTACAAACTGAGTTCAATGGCTGAAATGCGCATGAAAAACCTTCACACTTTCATAATTATCCATAGTAATCAGTATAGTCATCTTGCAAGTCACTATGCTACCTATAGTAGTGGTTTTGGGGCCACTGTGGTACGGATGTGGGTTGCTGGTAAGTTTCCGGCCACCTGGAAGGCTCTGCCATATTAGCTACAGGAGCCATCGGCACTGGTGCTGGCATTGGTGACACTCCAGCCACATTGGTGGTCATTGTTGTTCCTAAATTCATATTTCTATTAATCAAATATCTTACATGAGTTAGTAACAACACTTTGAAAGATTACATTGTCAGAGCCATCATAAATTTGTAGACATGGAATTTAGATAGACCAATGTTATTGTCAAAAGAAATTTCACACACTTATAAGATTGTACGTTATCTGTGAAGGCGGTAACAATTATAAATAGACAATCACCTGGTCCATATGTAGCAGGAGCGGAGTATGGAGCGCCATAGTACGGAGGAGGTACTGTCATGTTGTGTAATGTTACACTTGAAACCGGCACTGGAGGGACAGGCTGAGGGCTTTGCTGAAAAACAAAAAAAGACGATTAATTTATTGTTCCATAATCACATTACACTTAATTAAGAAATACACACAAATCTAGGCCAAGCACATGGTTGTAACGTATTTGGCACTTTTCACATATAAAAAACCATTGAATGCTCCTTATGAAACCTGTTTTTTTTTTCGTATCATGTTGACTTTGATTCTTTGAAAAGCTTGTAAATAAAGATACAATCTTAGAAATAGCACAATGTTTGGAAGCTTAACAATTCAATGTATTATTTAAATATGATTCTATGTAATAAAATGTTGGTCAATTAAAACTCCTTATACCTACTATGTATTATTAACTCGATCAATTAAATGTACCTGATAAAAGCTATAATAGTTTTGTGGCTCATGATCATGTATAGGCACTGCAATGAGATTCGACCGCGACGCTCTAGGACGGTCTGTGTGTGGATGTTGGTGCGTTATACCTGTACTATGAGATCTTGGGTCCCCGGCTTTACTTGGCACCTGTAACATGTTAAATTTTTTTTAACTTACGATCAAATACTCATAAGCAAATCAAATTTAAGAATGCCTCCAGTCTAGTAATTTTGACAGATTTGTACGGTGAACTGTCAAATCAGACCAATTTAAGGTGTGCTTAAATTTGAATAGTGTTTCAGTATCAGGCTGACTGAAATGGAATTTTAATTAAAATATATGAAGTTTAAAAAATGTCAACTGTACACCTTTATTAAAAATTCGGAGAAAAATTTCGGAATTAGGACTCCCAGATATACAAGTACAAGTAAACTTACAATTCAGATAATTGACTAAAATTTCACAAATAAAAAATAGTGTATTGAGAAACTTCCTTTTTGCAAGAGTGGTTAAATATATGCAAGTTATAATGACATTTAACATACCGATAATGGTTTAACAATATTAACACATGGTGGCTCCGGTTCAGGTTTAGATTCTCCACCTGTTGACACATGTCTGTGATTTATGTGTGCTTGGAGATCCCGCTGTAAAAAAAACATAAAAAATTATTGGTTATCATTAATTCAATATTTTTTTTTTTTCATAAGGTAAAATGTAATAGGACCATTTTATGGTGAATATTGAATTATAAAAATATAATGTATACTTGACTTATATGAAAGGCTTACACATATTATGTATAGGGTAACTTAAATATAAATTATCTCATGTAAAAAGAAGCATTTTGAGAAGTTGCCATCGTTAATAGATCACTCTTTTAAAAAGTAATAAATTTCGTACCTGAGATAAATATGTTCTTCTGCATCCAGTGTTGCCATATCTCGTCCCAGAGTGTGTGCACATGAATACTGTACCCAATCCTGTTTGTTCTACTCGCAACACCTGTGTATTTAAATTGCTTAATGAACATACAATTTTAGAAGGTTTATATGTTGAAGATTAAATTAATTACAACATAATTACAGTTCGAATTAAATATTAAAATAAGTTTACTTATGAATTGCAAAAGGTTCACTAGTGAGGGAGTAACCTTCATACAAAATCTACTGAATGGATTTAATTATAGCTTGTTCCTTGTTATATGTTAAGTAATGAGAACCACGCAGGAAATCTATGCATGTATTTATACTTATGAAAGTTCTTCTACTGTTGAAAAATACAGGAATTATCTTATTACCTTTTCTCTACATCGAGGGCAGTGTGTGTGTTCAGCTCTTGCACAAGTAAGACAGAACACATGTTTGCAAGGTATCTGAAAATTATAATATTTTTTTTATTTAAATACAGTTTATTCTACTAATGATTTAACTCTAAACAATCCCATTGATTACTCTATTAACTATAATTTTTTTTGTAATATTAAATATATGTCAAACAAACAATATTTATATGACAAAAATGGAAAACATATAAAGTTTGTAGGAGTCATACCATTCGCCCATATATGAGAATAGGTTTTGAGCATGTATCACAGCAATAAATCATTGGGTTAAGGACTTTCTCTCCGATGAGGTTGGCTCTGTGGTCCCATTCCAGTCGAAGCATAGGTTCCGGGGGGCCCCGTTGAATAGTTGTAAACACCGGAGCTTCTAATTGGGATATATCTGATGGGACCTCCACTGTAAAATTAATTATGGGTGTAATAAATCGAATGTACTTTATGGTTTTTATATTTGGAATTTAATCAGTTTTCTTACTAATTTTAACACAAGTAAACAACATGAAATAATTGATTGAGGTACATAAAAACTATTAAAATACAAATTGAATAGCAAACAAAGTAATTTTAATCATGAAATACTGGTTACATATGAAAATACACCTACATAGTAATATCAATAATATACGTACTACATACAATACAAAAAGAACAAATACCATATACATAAGATTAGTGCATCTAAAAATGATTGCAATCATAAAGCAACTCACATTTAGGGGGCTCCGCTTGTTCGCTCTCTTCCTTACTAGGCTCTTCTGTGACGGGTTCTTCTTGCTCCGTAGTGGTTTCCTCCATGGAACATTCCTCTTCATCAGATGACATAACCTTCGGCACCTTTTTGCCGCGCCCGCGCCCTCTGCCGCGACCTCGCCCACGGCCGCGACCACGACCCCGTCCACGTGCATTTCTCTTTTCACTATTCATTTATCACAAGTAAAATTCAGTCTCGACAACGGTAGCGGATTGAAAAGTGTACAACAGTGACATAAACAGTAAGTATTTAACCGGTGGTAAGACTATTATTACTTAATAAAGGTAATCTTTATGGAATATATCAAGATTTACTTTTTTAAACAAACAACTATATTATTATTTTACAAATTTCAAAAGTATATCGCCACAGAAAGGAATCAAAGACGCATAGCGAAACCATTGACGTTTTACTATTGACCAAAGAGAATGTAATCACTACGTTTTATTGCTATTGACAATTGACATGACTCGCTTTGACTTTGGCAGCAGTCAGTTTATTGACAACTTGAACTTTGGCGCTTGGCAACGGCATCTCGTGTTTGCCACAAGCCACTGTTAAGTGTTAACTATTAAAGTATTCTTGGCGTAATTTGGTTTTTATTACGTTAGTTAGAATTTAGAAAAATATGTGAAATACACAAAATGAACGAAATGTACTCTTTTTTCCGACTTTGAACTATAAAAAACAGAATTTATGTACAAGTTACGGTACTCCCCCCCCAATCACCTATAGGCCATAGGTTTAGACCATTACATTGAAGCTGGATCATGGATGCGGGATGGAGGATGTGCATCTGATTTTGAGTTACTAAATACTAACCCAAATTTATGAATATAGATTTATTTCTTATCAGAATACAAAGTTATATAGTTTAGTCTTGAACTATAAAACTGTTGGGATCAATGTTTTAGATTTATTCTTTTGATGCCCATTTTAATCCTATAAAAAGTAGCCAAGGTCTTCACCTAGCACCTAGTATCCGATACCATCTTATTGGATTTTTGGGTTTATTTGCAAAAGCGTAAGAATCTTAAAAGTACCTAGCTAAAAAAAAATTACCTTTTTTTATGAACGTGTATTTTACATAAACTATATTTGTGACAGAATAGCATAAAAGATCTTACTAATACATTTTATTAAGAAAATTGCAATATTTATGCATAATTGACGGTTTTGACCATCGCAATACATTTTAACATGACTTTGCACTTGATTAATTCTCTAATTATACACGCTCTTTAAACAAACTGTGTTTTGACGGATGTTTAATAAGCTCGGCGCCAAAAAGTCAATATTATGGTAGCAGTTTAGTTTTAAACTTTGTTAGATTAAATATTTGCACCAAGAATCGTTAATGCCCAAACCACCTCAGATAATATAATCGCTACATATTTAAGGGCTAAGAAAGAGTCTTGAGAAGGCAATAAC
>JADANM010006178.1:7920504-7980212 GCA_026213755.1 Eurema hecabe
ACGGATTCGGAGAGAAATATATTTAGAAAAGTTCTGGGTTTCATCCAAATGATCGATTTGTTCAATGCAGTAATTCGGATTTTCCCTGTAACATGTATGACGCTTATTTACACTTTCACATAGACTTGGCGAGACTTGTATTATAAGAACTTCTTTTAAAAGATTGTCTGGGCATGTGTGTTTAGAAGTCTAAAAATGTCTACATATTGTCAACACAACAAGCGTTAGTTAATTTCGTTTTGTTACTTTATAAAAAATGTGGACCCGATTTTTTCAATTTCAAATAATATTGTGTGCATAGACTATACTATATATAACCGATAATTGTAAACATTTGTGGATTCCGTCATCGTCGTCGTCCTCTCAGCCGTAAGACCCATAGTCCTCCACACATACGGCATACCGGTCGGAGAAGACTTGCATCCAGCGTCTTCCAGCGACCTTTACAAGGTCTGTCCATCTTGTGGGTGGACGCCGTACGCTGCATTTACTGGTACGTGGTCTCCACTCAAGCACTTTTCGGCCCCATCTGCCATTGTGGATTTAACGGTACAAAATACACTCGATTTATTTTGTATATAGATGATTTTTACGCAAAAGAATTGCTACTCATTTCCTGTGATTTCCAGGAACGTTTGGCAAACAGCCACTAGGCTAGAGCAACGACTTTCTTCTTAACTCTAAAGGCATCGTTGAAAACTATTTATTTTTTAATAATTTACCATAGAGGTGTCGATGACTGTCAGTTATTGACCGCGGTTGAATAATGATATCTCAATATATGTAAATTACGTGTCATGTTGTTTGTCCGCACAAATTATTATACATATTATATATAAATTTGCACACCCTGTGCAGTTTGATCCAACTTAAAAAAAGATAGCTTACATTCGCCTATATTTATTATATATGCGATCGATGCCGGGGCGGGTCGCTAATATTTACATATATGTATATGTGTATGTTATAGAAACAGCAAAGTAGAATACTTTCTTACACATAGGCAACTAATTAGATTTTATTAAGTCTACTTTCTGTATAAACTTTTATTTAAATCATCATTTATATAAATAGTTTAAATTTTAATTAGATAAAAATGAAATATCGCTTAGCGATAAGAACGCCAAAAATATCTACGCTTAGGATTTTTTTGGACGACCACGTAAAAATGCGGGGCACAGCTAGTAAGTCAGCAATATACTTGAGAGATGTATCTGGTTTAAAAATAATTCAAAAACGCGTAAAAAGAAATTTTCCGTATCTCCTGCAACGTTTCTAGTTGCCAAAGTCCTAAAGATCTATTTCTGAACCATCTCTGACGCAAACTGGCGGTCAAAGCTCTGTGGTTTGGTCTATACTGTATATAGAATAATTTTTGTTAACTTTTTCTACATCATAAACATTTGTTTATTTTACTGGTGGTTTTAAGTCAATATGTTCTAATATATAGATGAATTTTCAAACCATTATTATTATTTATTGCATTTCTAAGTAAATTATCAAAGGACAAAGACTAGCTGACCCGTGCCCACTTCGTTGGGCATAATGTTAATTTTCCTTTTCGGTTTTTTATATAGCCTATAATGTGGCTTTCTATTGGTGAAAGAATTTTTAATATCGGTTCAGTAGATCCCGAGATTACCCCTTACAATTTAACAAACACACAAACTTTACTTTTTTATAATATTAATATAGATAATGAAGTTCTGATCTTGTCATCTAACTACTTTCTTTAGAACATTCTAGAAGAGAGGTTTTTTAACGCAGTAATTTCATATTCTTATGACATGTTAAGTTAAAATAAGACGTTCAGTCATTGTACGTAGAACCGGTGAAATGCCTGAAGTCACCCAGCTGTCTGTGACCAATGTTCGTGAGTCGTTCCGCCTACAAGCTGTTTGATGACAATGACCGGCCATCATATACACGTGACAACTTACGTCGGACTGTCTAGTATATGAATTAGATTTTTTTATACAATTCGCTTTGTGACTGATTAAAGATGAATTTTTATATACCTATTGTAAATATCTGAATTGTGTCGGTGCCGCATGTGTGTCATGATTTGGATGAAACAGGCTCCTGAAAAACAGTCTTTACTATCGGGAGCATGGGTAAAATTTTTGTAGATCACCTTATTATGGAAATAAATTATTATTATTATAGCATAAGGTGTTAACTAGAGCTACCTATAGAAAATTAATTAAATAACGGAACAATGTGTGCAATTGTAAGAAGGCGTTGTGGTTAGTCATTTAGAATGTTTATATAGCGTGATAATGCTCACATTTTTTCGACCCTGACTCACCCGTAGAAAATTAATTTTCTTTCAACAATGTTGACTCACACGTTAAAAACCATGCGTTAAAAGAACATGATGCAAGACATGGTAATTCGATATTGTGATTAAACAATTCCATCGTCTTTAAACGACAGTTTTAAGATCGTCGATGCGATGCTATGCACCTTTCTTCGTCCATAGACATTCATATGGCCAGAAGCCTAGCAACACATAACATATTTAAAAGGAGTGGAAAGGAAAATATTATGTATATGCCTTCAGTTTTCCCATTGACCGTATAATGACATCTCTAACTAGAATCTCATCTAGATTCTCCTAGGTACTTGACGTAGTTTTTTCGAGGGAGGATTCGGGGTTGAATTGATACAATTTGGCCTAAAGTAAACTTTGAGTCTTGCTTTACAAGCTACAACAATCAGTAGTGGAATTTAATTATTAGTTATTCACTTTTTTGTTTCAAAGTCAGCAGGAAAGAAAAAGGTGTTTTAACAGTTCACTCTATTTAAAGCATCTTAAAAATTTTATCGTGATTTATATAGAGTTCAGTTCAAAACGATTTGTACATAAATTTCAAACAAGGTCAATGTTAATAGGCGTTCTGGACTGTAAAAGCACGTTCTACGTCAGAGATGTTCAAGGTATCCAGGCAAGGCAAGGTGTCCTTATAAACCAACATATTAAAATCTTAAAGTATACGGCGCAGTTTCCCAAATCCACTTATCAGAGCTAATCTCGGTAAGACAAACAAAACAATGGTATATTGGACACGAATTAATGGGTAAACAGCGTAAATATGCAAAATTATTTTTTTATTTATACATCGGGAGATTTAATTGAAGAATTAACAATTTTAAAAAATTAACTATTCATGTTTTTATTTGTTACAGTAAATTGTTTGAAATATAGAAATATCTTTATTTCCTAATTGTTTGCGAAAGTAACTCTGTCTGTCTGTATGTCTGTCTGTCTGTTACGCTTTCAAGCCAAAACCACTGAACCGATTGTAATGAAATTTGGTACACAGATGGTCTAGAGGTAGATGGTACGTTGGTACGCGTACCAATGCTATCAACCCGGCGCGGACGGTTTTTAAGTGCGTATAATTCAGAATACTATAAAAACTGCAAATATTTTAAGCTCTCATTAGATAGTTAAATTTTTTCCATAAAGCAAAAAACGAGAATTTTTGTCAGAATGCGAGACTTGTATTTTTATTAAAATGTTGAAAAAAAGAACAAAAATGTTTTTCTATAAATAGTAATTTAATCATTCAATACTATTAGTCGTCCATCAGTTAATTAAGGATGACAGTTTATCGAAAGCTTTATTGAAATTTGTCATGTAATTATCGTGTTATTGATTGCTACTATAAATATCTCGTCTATTAATACGTAACAAAGGATATTTTGTCCTGTTTATTATAAATTTATTACATAATTGTATTCTAAAACTATTAATAAAATAAAATATCTAAAACTTATAAGTCTCTTCGCGAGATTTGCAAAGATTTTTAAACACATGCTTTTCTTTTATATATCTAAATTAAAACACGGAAAAGTAACACATCGTAGTATTTATTTTTATCCCGCATCGAAATATTATTTCTGTTATATAAATAGATGTACCTTCCTGAATGCTTTTAGGTACATATGTTTTAATTTTAAAAGTAATGATCGATAGACCTACGAGAACTATGCCCTTGATCAATCAGCGTGGTAACAAAAAATGTTTTAAATGTTCATCTGAAAAAATTATCGCTGCCAAGTACTTCTGCGAAAAGAATACGTAACATATTATTATAGTACAGATGATTTTTCTGAAGTTTACTCATTTTTTGTTTTACGAAAAAAATTTTCGTCATAGTACTGAGAATATTTGAGTTACTCTCTTACTACTTTTTAAGATACAGTGTTGTAGCCTAGCTGAAGGTAGATAAGTGGTCCTCCGAGCCAGAAAATATTAATAAAGCTTTATTGGGTTAAAGATTATTGCTATATTTGCTTTAGATAATAAGTAGTGTTGTAATTTTTTATTTATTTTTTTAAGTTTAGATTTTTTATTTAACAAAAAGTACAATTTAATACATGACATTTGTTTATATAATTTAAAATCCTCGCCTAAAGATATACCGAAAAAAATTAAAAGGTGAGAAGCGCTGTAAATTTTTTACACTTCTTGATATAGGAACTTTGAAAATTCGGTAAGAACATCCAGAAATAACGCCCTGAAACCTCACAATTGTTCACGTTTAAGCATACTTAAGTATGCTTAAGATTATTAAACAATTACGTATATTATTGCCCATTTAAAAACAGGCAATGTAATCAAATGCAAGACGTATGGAAAAGTACAGCCAAAAGCAAACATTAGATCAGATAACATTTATTTAAATATTTGGCGTTCAACATTTGTTGTTTGGGCTTAGAAACACACATTATATAGGTGAACATAGTTAAGCAAATATAAATGTTCTTTAATGATTAATTTTTATAGTTAATTCTCCACATTTTCCCCAATTCTAATGTGGAGATTGATTCATGTACTACCATTAGAAATCGCAAATCACATACAACAATTCAGAGTATATTTATTAATTTTTAACGAGTACAATGTACTCTGCACGTGGCTCCCGATTCTATAAAAAAATTATAACGTGTTTTGAATTTTGAAATGTGAAATAAATATATTTTTCGTAGCAGTATCACAATTTTAAGCGTGTTTATTTTTGGTGTGACCATCTTAGCAGGTGTAAAATAAGGTACAGGTGTAAAGAGGTTATATATTATATTCTATGTTATTATGATCAAAGGTAAACAGTTATTAAACTGCGTCTTACAATAATTTTAACGTAAACTAATGCTATTAAGAGGTAGTTTTGACAAATTGTTTTGTGAATTCGTTCAACAATATAACACTTATTATGTAAAATAGTTTCTTACGCGAAAAACATGTAAAACAAAATAATGACACAAATAAAAATTATCAGGTCTTACTCAGGTGTAATCGCATGATACAGCTAGTAAAAAAATATTATATTTTCACGTGATCGCCCATGATCATCATATGATTAGATAACTTTTCAATGTTCTCCTAGGATAAACGTAAGTTTTATTTTTGGATCGTAAAAAATTCTACGTATTGTTACTTCCTGGTAAAAATGTCAAATGTGCCTCGTTTCGTAAATTCGTTTATTAGAATGATTTAAAGTTTATTTTATATATGTGTTGTGAATGAGTTTTACTCGCTTATTTAATTAAGGCTAATAAATAATATGATTGATAAAAATTAACCGCCAATTTTACACCTTACTAACTTATTCATTGAATTAACTATAAACGCGTATGTTTGAATTTAATGTAGACAAAAAATATTAAAATCTTTTTCATGCTACATATTATCCTGAAAATATAAAAAAATAAACAATGCCTAGTATATGTAGGTTCATGTTAACAGGGACTGAGAACGAAATCTTTCTGAACGACTTTAAAAAAAGGAGAAGCTATACATGTTTATTTTTATTTTTCATAAATAGAAACAACACAGTCTTCATATAAACTATAACAATACCCGCCACGAGTAATTTTTGTAAACAGTAGTTAATTTATCTACTAAATATAACCAGCTAAATCATTTGGCCTAATTATTGTGATGTGTTTTTGTTTGTAATGTCAGAGCTTATGTTATGACGAGTCTCCTTGCAATTAGGTGATGGCCGCTTTTTTTTTGCAGAAAACTAGATCACATTTTACGTGTGAATTTTATAAGGGAAAATCACTCGTTATTTTGAAAATTTATTTTAATCGTTTATTTAAGGTATTTCAGTATTTGCTACAAAAAGAATAAGTGTAAATTTGATGGCTCAACCAATGCAAGTATTACAATAAAATAATTAAAAATAAAAATCTAGTCCTCTTGTACACTTCGGTATTAATAAAATCTCTTAGTGCCAATATTGTTTGTAATTCTAATTGTTGTTTCATTTTGTAATCATCTGTACCATAAGCTAGTAAAAATTGACTGTAATTTTGTAGCGTCTAATACTCAAAAGAACAAAGATATTTACCGTACTATTTATCGAAATTAAACATGAGTTTTTTTAGCAAGTAAATATTGTCGGTTAATCAATGAATGAAACAAGGAATTTGGGGCATAAATTATCATCTAGTTAATTGAAGCATACAATTTGAATATCTATTGTATGCAAAATTTGGAATGACTGTTACTTCATAATAATTTAAGCAAGTGACTCATGTGAATGTTATGAACAAACAGTAGGTACTCTCAATGAACGTATTTATTAATTTATATTTGTTTATGTGTTTGCTCAGGTGCTTAACAGATGTATAATTTGATAAAGAATATATTAAATGTTATGGGGAAGTGTTTTAGTCATAGAGTTGTTTGAACTTAAGACTTAAAATACATCCAAGACACGGGGTATCGTGTTAATGACACATAAAATATTATATGTAATAATATGTATATGTAATATTGCTATAAATATTTAGCGATACTTATCTAGATAATTAAATATCGAATTGCTATACAATATTTTTATTGAATGAAGGTAATCTGTGCATATTTTTTATTTCATCTGTACATCGTCAATTTTTTTTTTTTAATAATATTTATTTGTCTAAAAAATATTACAGACATCTTAAGTAGAAAAAAAAACAAATCATAACATGCTGCTAGATGAATATAAAATGTGATTCTGTAAATTTCAAAAGTTTGCGCTCTGCCTCTTATACTAGGACAACCTGTGTTATAAGAGGCAGCAATCCAAAAATTGTCCGTCTAGTTAGAATACATCTGTCATATAACACTGTTACCATTTTATTACTACGCTTACTCTATGTGCTGTGGAAAAAAATAAGTACAGAAGGAGTAGAGTATTATTGTATCTCTCAAATTTCCTCATTTTGTTTTAATAGATCTAGATTCAATTTACGTAATATAAAATTACATGAAGTGTAAAATACTTATATTAATTCATGATGAATTTGATTCTCACTTTCCCAATTGAAATATCAATAATTTCACAGAAGAGTTAGTATCCAACGTTTCACAAACATTAGGGTTTCATTTCTGAGACATGTTTTTCATTAAGTTAAAAGGCTTCTCGATTGAGCTTCTTTAAAATCGTTCGACCAAAAAGTGTATCTAGAAGGTATTTAAGTTTATCGCCAACGGCAACATTTAAACTGTGAACTGACGCGACATTACGTCATGACTCATGAATAATGACAGGAATACCGAATAATTAAACAAATATTAAATATGTATTTATACTAGGGATAACTTCTTGGTGGAACTATTGTTTTTTTTAATTATACAAAGTCAAAGTGGTTCTAAAAGCGAGTACATACTACATGGTTACAAAAAAATAGCTGTGAAAGAGCAACATAATTGTATTAATTAATAAATCGGATAATTCGCAATGTTTTTATAAGGCTGTTTGTATAAGATTGTTATTGTACCTATATCCAGCGACATGGAACAAATTAAGCAAAATTAAATTATGTTTTTGCTTCATTTTGATCAAAACAAAGTTAAAATTCCATACGTGAAAAAGTCAAAGCAAAAGAAAATCTTGTTGACAGAATAATAACATCTAGAACCGTAGTATGAAGCTATTTCAAACTATTAGGCGAAGTACAAAGATAGTTGTACAAAGATCGCTTCAAAATTCGTATTTTTTTCGTAAATTTAAAAATTTTCACATTTTAATATACCTTTTTTTATAGTGGGGAAATTCTCATAATATTATACCCATGGACCTCGAGGACCGTTCTGCCGCAGCGAGTGGGGATCCCTCAACCTTCGCAGACTCTTCCACGAACACTTTAATATACCTACTATTTGTAAAAGAATAAAATAGAAGAATAAGCATGTTAAATAAGATTGATAAATTAAATAACTATGCGAAGAAATTGACTACAATTTTTCGCACAATAGTCGCCAACGTCCATACCACGTTGAATACATATTCAATATTCTCGTCCGATCACCGAAGTTAAGCAACGTCGGGCGCGGTCAGTACTTAGATGGGTGACCGCTTGGGAACACCGCGTGATGTTGGCTTTTTGTTGTTTTCATACATTTTGATATAACTATAAAGAATTTCAGACCAAAAATTTTTTTTTTATTTTATCTATATAATATGTACAAGGTTCGCTTTTATCGTCTGTAAGTCGAGAACTTATAAAATTAATTATTTTTTTACATTATAAAAAATACATATAATATGTTCATATGGGCGTTCCTTTTTTATTGTTTCATAATCTCTTTTCTTTGTTTATATCTCCTTTTCAAAAAACCTTGTAAGGAAAACGAAAAAAAAAATTAAAACTACTTTGCTTATCATATTTAAACCCTTTAAACCTTACAAAGTATTGAATATTAAAATGAACACACAAAATACGCTACAGTAAAATAATAATACATTATTATTATTCTCATTACAGTTTATTAATTGAGAACAGTAGTTTCAGCTGTATCCTACTTTTAAAATGTATTTATTGTCTATTTTAATAATGTCTTAAATTATTATTTTAGGTCGTCAATATATAATCGAGTAGACATAGTAGGTAGGTACTAACTCCATGTGTATTTAAACATAATATGTATGTATTAACTACTGTTGCTCGCGACTTCGTCCCCGTTGATTTGTTTTTCCATTATTTCTTCGCTCCTATTAGTCGCAGCGTGATGTTATGTAGCCTAAAGCCTTCCTCGATAAATTGTCTATTCAATAAAAAAATAATTTTTCAATTCGAACCAGTAGTCCTTGAGATTAGCGCGTTCAAACAAACAAACACACTCTTCAGCTTTGTATATTAGTATAGATTAAGTGAAACATTTGAAGCAAGTTCACAAGTCTATAACAACGAACAGTCATCTAAATATATTAATGAACACTTTTAATTCACAGAACATTGCATCATAAACGGTTTATTGTTTGATAAATAAGTATCAAGTAAACAAATGAATATGCCACCAAAAGATTACTTTTAATAAAAAAACAAAGAAATTTAAAATGTTAATGTATCAACAATGTCAACTGTCAAGCAAAAATGTCAAAATTCAAGCTTTTAGTCAATAATTATATATTTGAACCGGATAATCAGGCACCGTTCAAAGTTAATCAGACATGAATAAATACTTTATGGAATCTGTTAGTGTTATAACGTTTGTTTTTGATTATTCAATTGACAACGAATTTTATTTAATCTATTATATTTTATTTTTATATATTTTTTTACCCACTACCCCATCGCGTAGTTTAAAACAAACCTCTTATAATATGAGTAGTTATTGTATATACCGCTGAACGAAACTAATACATAATTCAGTTTTATCTTTACAATCTAAATTTACAGAAAACTCTTACAGTGCAGCCTAGAAAGCATTAACACCTAAACAACAATAGAATTAACATAAAAATCTAACGACTGCCTACAAAAACATTTCAATTATCACATTATGGTTAATTTCATTTCTATTGATCAATATGTTGTGAAGTAAAACCTCTTTAAAGTACCTACTTTGGTAAGTCGAAAACAACCAAAATTTGAAGTCTAACTCGAAATAAATTGTGCCGAAATATCCGAATGAAATACTAAATGAGTTCTTTTAAACAAAGCCATAAATATTTCAAATCTATTATACCCAAGATGGAATTACATATATTAATCGTGTATAATAATATCTAGAAAATTGTTGTATTATTTTCAAAACATTTACTCGTAAGACGAATGTTGCTTATTTTCGACTTAAAAAGGTTATTCAGTGTTACAAGAATTGTACAATGTACACACATAGAAATAGATGTTCTTGAACGTTGTTTGCTAACCAAATACAATTATTTTCCTTCGGGCTAACCATTATTATAATATGTACTATAGTTATTTACATTGCAGTCTATTTTTGTATATTGTTTTAGTTAAATGTAATATTATTTTTTTATGGAATATACTGTCAAGATTTCTATATTAAGGTACATTAGAAAGAGTAGAACGCTGTAGGGAGAAATATCAAGATAAACGGATCTGTTTAAAAGATACTTTCAAGCAAACGAACAAACGCTCTTTATCTCTTTTATTTTAAACTAACCAGTGATTTTATCCGCATTTGTGCATGTATCATGTACATGAATGAAAAAAACAGGAGAAAGAGTCTTTGTTTTATGCTAGGTAAGGATATCAAAAAAATAATAAAATTATGAACAAAAGCAATTGCATTAACATTACAAAACTCTAAACATTAAATTACTGATATTATTATTAAGTTATTAAGTTATTCGTACGGATAAAAAGTATCCTATGTGCTAATTTTGATTCGTAGGTCTAATATACCTACCTGTATTCCAAACTTCAGCCAAAACCATTAATCAGTTTTTGGACAGAGCCACAAACATACTCGCAAATATTTCGCGTTTAAAATATTAGAAGGATCAAAGATGACAATACAAAGACTCAAACATGCCTTAAAGTAACGAATTAACCACTGAATGCTAATTCGACTGTTATGCTTACCTTGAAACATTTCTAATTAGGCAATGTTGTCATTTACATTTTCGCTGTTTCATTCGTTTAGTTTTGATCAAAAAACAGGAAATAGAACACCTGTCTTTACAAACCTAAAATGAGTTAATATTAATTTAAAACATTACTAGCGTTAGATTAACTAGCAGTTAAAGACATCATACAATTATATTATTCATACCTAATCCTTAAAAGCATTACTCTCCTGCCTAGAAAGGCGATTGATCTCTAGGTCTATTGAACCAATTTAATTTCAATATTGTTTAACATCCAAATAGATCTGTTTTTACGCAGTTAAAACAGTTAGTAGGCTCTTAGATACATATTGTTACATATATATGTTGTCAAATATAGTTATAGTCAATCTAAGAAAACTAGGTGTATATCTATTTAAGATAACTTCGTATGTTTAAGCATGAGCTCTACGCAGTTAAGCATAAGGCAACGGATTACAGACACTATAATCTCTTATCTTATCTTATCGCGGGATACACCGAAGTATCAAGGAGAGAACTGAGTTAAATTCGGTTAAGATTTCGTGGTAAACAACGAAGGAGTGCGTAAACAAGGCGTACGTGCCCGACGTGGCGTTACGCATCGAACTGCTAGGGTCAGTATGTTTAATAAATTATGCGTGTTTAATTATTTCTCCCCTAGCAATCTCCTTTATTAATCTTTGTTTTCATTACATCATAATAATTCGATTATCCTTTTTTTAAAGCCGTAAACGAATTCGTGAGACATCTAGATTTGCGACTATCCATTGACACTGTTTGCTTATCATCACGCGAAGGCATCCTGCGCTGTCGCTTGTCATAGCGTACATATAAAACAATAACTGTTGTCATAGTTAAGTTTAAGACTTTAATTTCACCATTTCCTTATAAAGTGAATTTTGGTCTTTTGTTCGATTTTTTTATTAATATGTTAATACATTTTAACTGACGTCAAAAGTAGGAACAAATTGTACTTTTGAAGTCTCGTTTACAGCTTCATATTTATAATAATCTTATTACTATATATCTTGTCATAGCTATACATAGGCGAAGTTAATCTCAATTTGGTTAAAGTACATTTGATTCATATGTATACTGATAATAAGATAACAATTAAAAATATTAAAAAAAAAATCGTTACAGCTGATTGTATTGTTAAAGTATCACACAATGGGTCTTATTTGATTGAGTTAATCAATATAGCCCGAAAAAGTCTCAAGAACATTGAACATAAAAGATAGGACATACGATACGTTTATATACAACCACAGATAATGAATACTTTATCGGCAATTCTTATGAAAGTATGGTAGCCCTACGTGGCCTGATTGAACAGATATTTTAACCTACTAATTGCTTCTGTCATTTGTGACGTGCAACTATTATCGCCATAAGGTTATAAGGAAAAATATATAAACAATTTAATAACATACAAACGCATTTTATTCATAATGCAAATAGCGTACGTATTGCATCAATTATCAACAATATGATTGTGACTAATTATAATTGATAAAATATAATTAGTTCGGTCCTTTTTGCTGTTATTAATCAGGACAAATATTAAAACATAGCGAACCTTTCTGTAATAATACCTGTATAACATATTAACTGCAAATTCTAATATTGCATTGCCGTATTTAAGCGTCTAAATCTAAAGTATTTCTTTATTAAAACTCGTCACTCGATTTTTACAAGTCATCGTCAGCTGAGCATATTATTGTTAGAATTTTTAAAAGAAGTTTATGGTGATTGATATGGCAAATATTATCAGTCACGTTATGCCTGTGTTATAGTTATCACCTCATGTTTTCAGCAAACATTTCATACTGCAAACATCGTGACAGTTAATAAACAGTTTTAGTCGGTTGCTCTATTTTAACATTATTAATATAAAGTAAAACTCCTTAATAATGCTATTTTAGCAATAGAGCAATGATTTTGTAAATAATAATATTGTTTTAGAATGTTTTGATTTTATTAATTTTAAAACGTGTCTCGTAACAGCATTCGAAATTCAAGAAATGTATAATTAACAGTTATTATTTTTTTTAATTCAAAGGGCCCAAAACTCGAGCCGTTGGCATAGTGTCTTAATAAAAATAATATATTGTATACAATAATCCCCCATTCACCTGCCGAAGGGTGCGGGGTCGTCGCTCGCGTAGCCTGGAGGTCGATGACCTCCAACCGTCAGCTGTTGCACACAGACTCACTCGCTGACCTACTTCGCACACATGCATAGCCCTGTTACATAAGCGCTCGACTCATCGAGTCGTCAACTTTAAACGTGTCAAATTAGAATTTTCTTGAATATTTTCTCGTTGATACAATAGATGTTTTTGTTTCGTGACACCGTTAATTAGGATACTTTGCCATAGTAAAGAAATGTGGGGGCACAGCAGTAAAAAGTATAAATTCAATGTTTTGTCGTTTTTCTATTGTCATATAAAAAAGGCAGAATTTATATCGACAAATATTGACTAATCCAGGATCATGATTTAAAACCTAGTAATTTAAACGTAAATAAAGTTTATTCTTTGAGTTATATATTCTAGATAAGGGGCCTTATCATAAAGACGTTTGATAATAGTATGAATAACAAAAGTATGTACTAGGCATGCATATATCATTAGGAATATGCAGAATATGAACATAAAACAGAATTACAAAGGTGACTCAATCGACCCTTCTGCCCTTATTGTACTTACAAAGTAATATGTCTTGTTTATCTTCGTTGAATTTACAGGATTGTATAAGTTATCTTCTCCTCTTGAATAATATTGAATTATTTATATTAAATTGATGAAACTATGCGCGCGTACACAAAATTGATTAATCAAACAATGTACTAAATTTTAATGCAGTTTAGCAATGATATTACATTAAATGATGGCATTTTTGGGTTTTTTCGCGAAAATGTAACTCGTCGATGCCTGACGCCGACTAAAGTCAAAACGTCCTAACTAGGATGTTTTTGAGTCTTCAAACTTGAGCGCTTATAACATGACTTATAATTTAATATCATTGCAGTTTAGTTTAAAAATAAGTCATATTTATTCGTTGATCGATTTTTTTATCAAAGTTTATAGGAAACTCCACGCGGACAGAGTCGCGGGTAACAGCTAGTAAACTATATATAATTGTAATCTTATCTATCCGTCAGATAGATGCAAGAAAAGTTTTTGTTTACATACACATGCAATCTTATGTTTTGTTTATTCGAAGGCTTTTGCATATTAAAATCTTTCATATGGCGAACTTGGATTAATCATATTCCATACATTTCCCAATAAAATTAATATATAGAACGTTACATTACAATTTACAAATACATAATTGAATTTCTCGTCATAATATAAGGCAACTAAACATTTTTTAAATAGTTGGGTTATTTTTAATTATTTTTCTTAAATTCGTTGTCAAGAAATTTTTTTTACATTATTTATGACGTATACATTTCACCGACGCGGATCTGAAAATACCACTATAATTAGTGAAATATTTGTTATATAATATTATAATATTTCGTTTGAAGGTCGAACACGATAAAACACTAACATTTTAATAATATTATTGTTTTGTTTACGTGTATTATGCACGTTATCACCATTTACGTGGCAGTAGGTAACAAGAGATCACGTTTTCTAAAGATATTATGTACTAGCTGTGCCAGCGACTTCGCCCGCGTAGAAAAGTGACTTTGGGCAGCATTTTTGAAAATGCCTAACCCGCGCCAACAAACGTTTAGCAAGTTCAACGTGATTCTTTAAATTGCTATAACTTTTTTATTTATCAACCGATTGACATGAATTAAATACCTAATGTTAAGTTAAGCTTGCCACAATACATCATTGAAAACCCCATCTAGATAGGATAAGCCGTTTCTGAGATTAGCGTTCACAAACAAACAGACAAAAATTCTAAAAATCATTGTTTTGGGTTCTATCGCGTTAAAAAAGGTCTCCTATAATATTTTTTCTCATATATCTTCCATGAACAGACAGCGACTACGTTACGTTTTTATTATATGTATAGATTTAATTATTGTTAATACCTTTGTCACGAACATTACTTAATATGGCATTTTAGTTGTTACGTATTTGAGTTAAGTACTACAAGCCGTTGTTTATGATATTATATTAAATAAATACGTTATAAGGGCAAAATTTTGAAGTCCCAAAAAAATCCTAATTAAGACGTCTTACCTTTAGGTGATTGTTTACCGGTGCTTTACGCGCAACTGAAAAAACTATCTTTTCATCTCTTCTATCTATTTTTTATAGTCAAAACTATGGAAACATACAAGTCAAAACTTGTATGTATGTGTACTACCGCTGCTGTACGGAACACTTTTTTCGGTTTATTTGTTGGTGTATAACATATCTATTAACTATAATATCATTGGCTGTTGTCCAATAAACTGTCTCAAATTTCAAGCGTAGTTTCTGTGCATTTTTGCATTAATAAGAAACGGAACAACATCCATGTATTTCAAAAACTTTTGTAGGTATATCAATATGTAGAACTAATTTACGTTTACGACTAATCGTTTTCTACACTAATATTATAAAGACGAAGGATTTGTATTTTTGTATGTAACGAATAAACGCAAAAAGTTCTGGACCGATTTTAATAATTCTTTTTTCATTAGAAAGCTTCATGATCACTGAATAACATAGTTAATTTTTAGTACTATGTCTATCCATGCAAAGCCGGGACGTGCCGCTAGTATTTAATGATAACAGCATTCAAGATAACATCAATAAAGTGATACAAGACCAGGATTATAATAACTGGTTCTATGCACTAGTTTATAGTTTGCTGAACCATTTGTTGATACAAAACAAGCAAACAAGTAATGATCGCATTTGTCGATAATGATAGATAAACTAACACAAATAGGATCGAGTAACAGAAACAACATGCCTCTTACAAGCGGGTCATGGCCTGTAAACATATCGAGCGTTTGCGCAGACATACTCACACATACACACATAAAACTACGTATATACACGAACTCACACACACATCTCGGTGCATCAAGAATTGATTGAGCATTTATGGTGTATAAGGATGCTATTAGACCGTATTCGTATGTTAAAACAGACTATAAACACGAGTCTATGGTCAATGTTTGCTAACAAGTTATAAGAAACAAATAAATATCAGTCCGTGAATTCAACGGAGAAGTCTAAGCTTATTTCTCTTACCAACGAGAAAGAAATAGATTCTGAACTTCTTTGAACTTACAGTAGTAGTAAATATATCTATTGTTCGTATTGGCCTCTAGCCAATCTATCTGTCTTGACCTAAGGTTCTGTGGCCCCTAGATGGGGCAGAGGGCGTGGCCATCCTGACTCTCACGAGACGACTTGACTGCACTCTAGGTTTTGTTCTCTATCCACCATGATTAGACCAATTAATATAATATTTCACGCATCAGACTCAGAATTTCTGCTTGTAATTATTAAAGCAACTGTTTACACGCAGATACTGTATAAAAATTAAACGTGTATACTTGTATGATGGTGCAGAAATTTTACGCAATGTTCGGAAAATGCAACTCATTCAATGCGTGTTGCTTCTTTTTAATTGTGTACGTAAAGTCTAATCAAACACCGTCTTAAGCTTTGAATGAACGAAAGAAAGCATATGAATACCAATGATATTATAATAGATATGTTATACAACAAAAAATCAACGTCAAAAAGAGATAGTTAGTTTGTCAGAGGCGCGTGAAAGCACTGACTACCTAAAAATCACATAAATGATCACCTTCTAATTAGGAAGTTTTTGAGTCTTCCAAATTTTGCGCTTATAACATATCTATTTAATATAATATCATTGCACAATACTAAATTTTGAAAAAAATATGCAACCTTTTAAACTGGGCCACATAGCTCTCAGAATTCGTGATATTATGTCTGTGTCTATTTACAGATAGGGTTATCGAGAGGGCTGGGTTAGCATATGGTGCCATGTAAATAATATTTACACTGAGTGCTTTTTATTTGCGTATTGTAACATACAAAAATAATATTATATGAACTCAAATCAGAATACAGACGCACAACACGAAGATTGCCAAAGAATTTTTCTGACTATTACTATTGGTTATGACTTTACTAATGAAATGAAATTGAAATTGAAAATACGTATAAATGAGCTTACTTATAGGCCTTAAAACTTTTCTATCTTTTAAATTTTCTTGTTTTTACCGTATTTTAAAGATTGACAACGCATGCAATTGCCTCAGTAGTCAGTAACCACTCACCAACACTTAAAGAAGTATTTACGAATTTTAATTTAAAAAAAATAAAAATACAAATTAGCCTGTTTTTATAACAGTAGATTCTGTTTGATTTTTAGTACCTAACCAATGTTTATTTACAGTCTGTTCTCAGTTTTATATTAATTTTAAATCCCAATTACGCATTTGCAAACACCGTTCGTTGATAAACTAAGCAAATGTTTTTTAAGCAAACATTTTTTTATCGTCACAGCCTTATTACATAACGCGAAAGGAAAACAGTGTTACATAACTCATTAGTAGTTTAAATAACTTCAGTTTACGATCGCCATATAGGTACCTATTCTAGTTTCTAGAAACTACCACATTGTTATCTATTTTTAATTATCTGCAATAGAGCCTCGTAATTACATTATAACTAGCTGTGCCTTGCAACAAGGCTTTTCAGCTGAAAATAGAAAACCATACACTCTCTGTCATACGACTTTTATTATGATAGTATTATCAACAATAAGAGCACTTTGACGTTAGGCAACGTTCTAAAGACATTTTATATTAAATCGCGATACAGGAACGATCTAAAAAGTAAATAAAAAAAAGGTTAACTGTTAAAAGTTAAAAAAAAAATAGTTCGAGTTGCTATCCCTCCTTTATTGTGTTAAGCGATTTGCAATTTTATGGGTTATTGAATCCTTTTTTTAAACAGACGAATTTAAAACACATACATTGGATAATTATGAATGACAAACATACCAGCACAGCGAATACCTGAATGGCATACTACGTTACTTAACTTTACCTATACATATATTATTATTATTATTATCTACAAACAATAAAAAATCTATATTTCTTACATTCTATTAATGGTATTACATGCTATGGTTTATGTAACGCGAATAACAACAATAACAATATTGTGTTTATGTGTTTATACTTCATTACACAGGCCTTGAAAATGTGACTAAGACGAGACATTTTTGAATGTTTTTAATTTTTATCTATGTGGAATCGTGCTGTTTTTGTTGAACAAAACTAAACAACACGAAAAGTGCGGAAACAACGTAAATTATAATCTGCTTCCTAATGACAGAACTCAAAGATAAACTTGCTACAAACAGACAGTTTTAATTGATTAAGCATAAATCATTACATTGTAAAAACTGTTCTGTCTGTCCCTATCTGTACTTCTATACTAATATATAAAGAAGTAAAGTTTGTGTGTTTGTTAAATTGTAAGGTAATCTCGGGATCTACTGAACCGATTTTATAAATTATTTCACCAATAGAAAGCCACATTATTGCTGAGTGTCATATAATATCAGCTGTAAAAAAAAAAGATTGTTAACATTATGCCCAACGAAGTGGGCACGGGTCCTATACTACTTATACGTCATGTTTAAATCTTAAAAGCTATGCAACTGAGATACGCAATAGAGTGATTGAGCGATTCCAGACAATCATAATATAATGTTTTATTGTACGCCACAGAAAAATAATATTTTTTTATTTCCCACGGATTCGATTCAAAGTGTTAATAAGAAGCATAATATTGTTATAAATACTAACTAGTTGAGCACGCAATTTAAACAATGCATTTTCTCGAAATAGCATGAAATCTATGTCACTAGACTCTAGAGATAGATTTAATTCTGAAACTGATTTTATAATATTGATTTGTAGGCAGTAGAGGTTGTACCATCCTATAGAAAACTGGTGTCATTGCCATTTATACAGTATACTAGAAGCTGCAAAAATCCATAATTCTCTTTTTATCTTTCATAATCGTACTTTGAACTCCTTTCTACATCTTCATGATTAGTCTTTTCCTCTCCTATCTTTAAAGGCTGATGGTTACTTTATAATTTATAAATTAAAGAAAAAAATTATTCAATAAGAAACATGTATTACAATTCAATGTCAAATTCAACGATGACAAGTTTCCTACAATTACAATATTCAAAAACAAAAACAAAAGAATAATATTTTCAAACATAGGTACGTATAAGATTATACTATCTTTTAACGTATAAAAATATGTTATTTAATTTACATATTGTTTTTCGTGTTTTATCGAATACACGAGCCTGTTATCGTGTATAGGTATTCAGTTTTTCGACGGGCTTGTGCGGCAATAGAATGATAAGAGTAATCTTGCATTAGTCGTATTATTTTTTTTTATTTCTGGGTTAGACCATATAATTAATTTTCAGCACAACAATTTTGTCGATTATTAATACATTTTTGAAAATTTTACTCATTATAATTTCGAGATTATTTTATGAAATCTAAAATGTTCATATAAATATGATATCGGATATTTTGATATAAGAGTTTATTGATAGGTCCAGGATATAAGTCTAATAAATACAGACAGATTATCTTTGGTTTTTTTTTCATTTTATTTTTTTTTTGTTTTTATTAGAACATGACGATGTGATATGACTCATTTTTTTATATGTATCTATAAGCCTGTAATAGATGTTTTTTTTTTTCAAATAACTGCGTAGAGCTCCACGGAATGGCAGCTGCCAAGAACAAAAAATCCGTAGAAATTGTTTGTCATTAAAGTAAAAGTAAAATATATTGACGTCAAGTATCTTTTGGAACAAATCATTATTCAAAAAAAGCAACAAGATTTCGTTAAATATTTTTTACATATAAGCACGAATAGTTATCTATACGTATATACTATATGTATAATCTTTGAAGCAAAATCATTGTGTTGTGTTAACCTTGACCGAAATCGAACGTGATCAGTAGATACAATTTATTTTTTGTTCATTTAAAGAACTTGTTTGCTTTATTCACTTTTTGCCATAAAGGGACAACGTTTTGAAAGCCTTAAGCAATTAATAAGATTACTACGCAATAGTAATTAATCTTATTGAAAACTATATTCTTTTACATACTAATACATATAATTTTATTTCGTAGGACTTAAAAGTTTATACCAAATATAATATGTATGCATATTTCGTTAATTTTTTTTAAGCTGCCATAAATACATTTTACGTCTTTCACAGATAAAAAAATGTGAGGTGGAATTCAGTAGGTAATTTGAGGTTATCAATATTAAGTCTGAAAGACATAATGCGGCTTTTATTATATTACAATAATAACATTCTAGTATGTGATATATTGTAATATTTGATTAGTAAGTTTATAAAAGAATATATTTTAACATACTACGGCGTATACAATATTTTTAGTGTATTCTTGTTCGTACAAATTTGATTACCATAAAAAGGGTTATAGAGAGACAATCTTATAATATAGACAAATACTGTAGCACAAATATGTATAACATTCCCTGTTTTTGCAACATATTTTACTGATGCTTCGCTCCTATTGAGCGCAGCGTGATAAGTAGCTTAAAGATTTCCTCAATGCATGGACTATCCGATATTAAAACAATTTTTCAACTCAAAGCAGTTCTTGAGATTAGCGCGTTCAAACAAACCAACTCTTCAGCGTTATATTACTATAGATAACATTAAGTCATTTCCAAGAGCTTCATTTCTCAGTGAATGCTCATTTCCTTTTATAAATTCACTCGATCTATTCAATAGTCAGAAAGAGTACAGCTACAAGACTCCATTTAAATTTTAAAAGCGTATCTGACCGCCATGGAAGTTTCCACTGTTATGGTGTTAACTGTATGTTGTTAATGTTTTATCTTGGTTTAATATGTTGGAGTTAGAATCATGTACCATAACCTATTAAGATAGTCAGTGTTTACGCGTTGTTCTTAATTGAAGGTAAGTACAGACGGTTACAAAGTCTATTCTAAATTACAATACATCCAAATATTTAAAAAAACTTCATAGATAAATATTCAATTCCTCTTTTCCAATATTTTATTATCAGGATGCAGGTCCTCAATATCATCAGTAAATTCTGAAACACAGTAAACACCAATAAAATTAGTCGTATTTTACTAATGTTAGAATTTATTGCATATTTCAGTTATGACATTCCGATTCTAAAAAGTAAACTAGGTCCTAAAACCTTGAAAAACCCTAAAACCTAAATCGTCTTAGGCTTTGCTAGCAAACTTGTTTAGCATGCCATTTACGTATATAACTACATATGTTTTTATATTTGGTTTAGGAAACTATACATAAAAATTTAAAAATCTTATTTTATAATCACATAAAAACGTGAACTTACTAAGCATGATGGTACGTTGTATGTATTAAAGTGTTTCACGTTAACAACGATGACATCATCTAACTAAACGTGTTTTAGATTGACTCGGTAGACGCGTTTATAATAATTGTAAAGGAACTTCAATGTACGAAGTGGGGAGACTTCTGCCCACATTAAAATTGGCGGAGTGTGATCTGCATGATACACTTAGAAATAATTTATTTAGATATTTAGGTATAAACAGGCTTGATGTCGGTGCACTGCAAACAGTTTTGGTATATCCGACATCAAGCCAGGCAAAATCTTGTTGTAATGATTGTAATTTTTTTTATGATTGAATGGGGCTGACATGGCTTAATAGCTAAAAGTCCTAAAGAAAAAAATAAAAAAAATTAAAATTATAGTGCACACATAGTGTCGTTATATTCTCGTAGAACGAAGTAATAATTGGTGACAGTATCCTTTGACAAGCATATTTTAAAAGCAATATAGATATCGATATATTTTTTTAATCTTTATTTTAATGAGGGATTTGCTCATACAATAAACAGCATGCCATCCCATTAGGATGTCAATCTCTGCCCCTGTTAATATTACGGCTTGGCTCCTTAGTCCTTACTCTTTAGACTAAACTAGCATGTAGCTTAAGAATAATAATTAAGCCCAAGTATTAATTTTTTGGTTTGTGAACAAATACTTATCACAGCAACTTCAAGTTAAACAATCGAATACCTAAACGCTTCTAAGATCTAACATTGAAAATCGTAACACAACACAACATTGTTATGTAAATATATAAGCCAGATTTATTTGTAACATTGAAATGAACTACGAAGATGATATCGAGCTGTTTAAAATTTGATCGCTGAATGTATCTAGAGGACGTTGAACCCTATTTAGATTCCCCCACGAATGTGAGATTTGAAATTCTAAACAGAATGTCCTTGACCATGCAAATGTTTACAGGTGAAAAATAAACGCAACGCTTAGATATTTTCTAACGTGATTTTGAGATGAAAATATAACTAAGATGTATAAGTATGTAGGTACATAAGTAAATAGATACACAGATGTTCAATTAATACTAAAATAGAAATAAAAAGTATGATTAATAACGTTTTTAATCGTCGTAAAGCGGTAAGGTGAAACATTGGTTTTAATCCAGTATGATTCCGGCTTATCCTTTTTCTTTTTAACTACCTATAATATCATCATTTTTCATTAACGCGTTTTTACTTAAATAATTGAGGGGATTTCTTCTAAGGATTCCCATGGACTTCGGGGAAAAGGCTTTAGGTTGTTTTGGAATTCTATCAGTCATAGTAGACTTCTTCCCCGATATACCACATAAACATAGACTAAAGTACTTCTTATTATTGTGACTATTTTATGCAAAACTTAATTTTAAAATCCCTTCACTTGTTGAAGAGAGCTACGCGTAATAACAATTAAATTGAATTGTCTTAGCATAGATGAAATAATGAACTATTATTGAAAATAAATACAATACACAGTTATTAATGCATTGCACGTTTATCGCTTGCTAATTATTTCGTATCAAGTTAGTCGCGGTTAACCGCTATAAATATGACCCCGTAACGATTATAAATTGTTAACTTCGCAGTTAAATGTAACTGATATTGTGTGCGCGTCATTTAATCAGTGTATAAAATTAACTTGGCTATTGTGATGTGAAGAAATGTATGTGAAACTAGCTGGGTCCCGCGAATTCGTCCGCAAAACACGATCTTGTTTTGTTAATTTCCATGTGTAAACCTTAATAAACACATAACACAGATAATGTATTATATCTGTTTTGTCTATTAAGAAATTAATAAAAGTTGGGAAGGTGCCATATAATTTTTAACACCTAAAGTACCAATCTATACTAATATTATAAAAAAGTAAAGTTTATGTGTTTGTAAGGGGTAATCTCCGAATCTACTGAACCGATTTTAAAAATTCTTTCACCAATAGAAAGCCACATTATTGCTGAGTGTGATAGGCTATATAAAAAACCGAAAAGGAAAATTAACATTGTGCCCAACAAAGTGGGCACGGGTCTGCTATTGGATAAATAAAAATTAATAACTTAAGTTTAACGCTCGTTAGTTTGAAAAAGAACTTTCGTCGTTCGTTAAGAAGGCCCAATTTATACATCCAATACATAGACACTAACCAACGAACTACACGTGCTGCATAAATATGTTCACGTTAACTTGCATCTCACCGATTTTGGCAGCGTCTAATCCATTATTGTTTGTATAACGTTGTTTACGTAGCATGCAGTTGCCAAGTCGTTGACCTCCGTAATTATCATTAGCTATTATCTGTGCGGTTATAATTAAAAAATTCTTGTATATTCTGTAAATCATTTGTTGAAGCGATTTCATTGGAAACGCATTTCAAACGTTAGTAGAAATGTATCCTATATACATTTTTAAGGAATCATTATAACACTACTACCGGGGGTAGGTCTCTTTCGCAGGAGACCGACTGGGTGGGTACCCCCACAGTGCCAGACATTCTACCGCCTGAACAGTGACGTGAAAATGTCACTGTGCTCCGGTCTGAAGGGCACTGTAGCCATCGTAATTACTGGGCCAATAAGTCTCAACATCTGATGATTCAAAGTGGGGAGCGTCGGTGTAGTGCACCTCTGCCCGGAGTTGGGCTTTATAGCAAAGTTCCGGGTAGCACTGCATTGGCTTTGGGCTGGCGTTACTCTTACCATGAGGAGTGCGTCCAGCTCGTCTCCCCTCTTAATAATATAAAAAAAAAATAACATGATTAAAAGGTGGTAAGGAATTTCGAAATACCTTTATGTATAAATATAGAATACAGGCACAGTAAATATACCTATTATATTGAACATTATGTCAATGACACCGTGTAAAAACATATTATAACTAGCTGTGTTAAAACTAAACACTTTTCTTATTCGATATTTAGCCATTGTTAAAAAATTGTCCCCAATCATCTTGTTGTCGCCATATAATTTATACAGCATAAGAAAATGTGGATACCATTGGTAAAAAGATAATTAACCTACAGATAGTACATTCAGAGACTATCTTACGTAGAGAACGTAGAAATGTTTTCCTTTTAAGTATAAGAATTAAGTCTCATATACAATTCGTATATTACATAGATACACCTGCTGTGACTTACAAATGTTTTTCCAAGGCAAATCAAAACAATGTGTTATCTATCCCATCGCTATTTTTCATGCACTGAATCTAACGGCAGCCTCGAGCGCCCATAATATCATGAAAATAAGAATCATGCGTAAGGCTTCGTGTACACTACCTGAAGTTTTTTTTTATATTTATGTACTAGCCGTTGCTCGCGACTTCGTCTCCGTCGTTTACTTAATCCATTATTCCTTCGCTCCTATTAGTCGCAGCGTGATGTTATGTAGCCTAAAGCCCTCCTAGATAAATTGTCTATTTAATTAACAAGATAAAGTAAAAAAAACTAAAACCCAACTACGACAAAAAACGACGCTGAAAAAGTATAAAAGTACCCCATGAATACAGGTAAAGTCACAAGCAAATGCTAGTAATATATATATATTCGAAATGTACAAGTGAAGCGCTTTAAAATGATACCAAACACGGCATATCTAGCTTAACTTTATTTTTTTACTCTGTATATTTTGTCCGCTAGAGGGCGCCACATTGAATTTGGTGAAAATCTATATAGCCTATAACCAGCGGACAATTAAGACGCTTCTAATGATATGTCATTTGTCGAATTCTGATTAGTGGTTTAGAAGTTACGAGGGAACAGATGAACATACATACATACATACATACATACATACATAGCCTGTCAAAATCATAACCCTCCTTTGGCTTTGCCGTAGTCGGGTAAAAAATAATTTTTCCATTGGAACCAGTAGTTCCTCAGATTAGAGCGTTCAAACAAACAAACAAACCCTTCAGCGTTATATATCAGTATAGATAAGTGTAAGTACCACGATACAGATGGGCTTGCGAATAAGCAATTCCCTGTTCCGCAAATATTATTTTTTAATTGAAATAAAAATATATAACTGTAATGAAGTAGAATTAGTGATGAAGTAGGGCATCCAAAGAAGCCCAGGGAGATAGAATAACATCAATTATATTAATATTACATACATAAAATCAAGCAAATTCGTACTTTTGAATGTCATAATACCTATAAATGTCTAGAAATCACTATTTTGTCTGACGTGCTCAGATACACGCGTAGACGCATACAATTGTAAACATTATGCGTCACGAATTACTATCAAAATATTAGTGTTTGTTTTGAGTAATATATCATCGACACGTCAAGGCTTAAGGAAAAATACGATAATAAAAAGAAAGCAAAACAAAGGCACGAGGAGGATATTTAGAGCGAAATGAGAATTAAATGGTAATTAAAATGGATTATTTTAAGGCGAGGACTAAGCTCAATTGTAAAACAAAACCGTTGTATACGTCTCTACGGATACAACGTTTTTTGTTTTTAAATTGTCTCTATAGGTTAAGACCTATAGAGAGTTTTTAAAAAGTAACCGTTGTGTATCGCCACCGCTTCATCATGTTTACGTTGCTAATAGGTTGACATTTATATTTATTTGTTGTTTAGACCTCATCTCACACATGGTATAGTACGCGTCATTTTTGTTTAGCGATTGACGAGAATAGCTGCGCATCGGTAGAATCGCGCGAGAAAGACAACACGACTGGGACAACCAATCAACTCTCGCGCACCCGACGATCACGCGGCCCGCGCGCAGCGCCGCTTCCTCGATACCTTATTTTTGACTTCTGCGCAGGATTCGTTCAGCGCTAAAGATTCGTGACGCGTACTATAACATAGAGTAACAACTTCAGGTTATAAGATTTTAGGGCTTAATATAGATTAGTTATTACTAAGATTTGACAGTGACACCGTAGTTTTTTAGTCTGTTTTCCAAGATGATACATACAGGTGTGCAGGTATAGCCAAAATTCTCTCCTCGAAAACACTATGTGAATGTGACAAAAATATGATACAAAATTTAAATAATATAACATTACACTGATAATTATTACAAGTACTTTAATGGTAATACGAATTTAACCTACTAATTTTCAATGACAAAACCTCGTTGAAAAACATAATTTGCGAATGTGCTAATACATGTTAAGTGAAAAACGTACCTACTTCTACCAAAATAAAGTAAATATTGAACTTAAGTTTATCTAATCGTGCGTTGGCACTTGTTTACAAAAAAGTATTTTGAGACAAGTTTATATTTACCAAGATCTTTGCGACCATTTTACTTCCTAAAAGGATGGTATTTATTTTTATTTAGTTTATTTGTACTGGCAATATTTATATAAGTATGTATGGGTAATTCACCTATGCATTTCTGACTGAGTATGACTTTATTCTCAGTGCCTCTTTGAGCTATAAATAGTATATTCAATTGGATGAGAATGTAATATTAAAGACCTTATTTATATTTTACTTCCAATTTTATTGAACTCCAACGCTAAAAATGATATAGGTATGAAAAATTTTCGTACCCCATCAATACAAGATTATTTATTTTTATTTTTTGGGTATTTGATTGTGGGGAAGTCCTCAATACAAACCCAAGGGTCTGTGGGAAAGGACCATGGGTTATGACTTATAACTTGTACCGACTAAAACCCCACTGTGTTCCGTCTTATCTCAGCAGGTTGGAGTCACAGGCACCTTTCTAGACTCTTCACTATCACATATACATATAGTGTTACTATATGATTTAAAATCGGTTCACTAGGATGCGTAAAACTTTAAAAATTCTACCATCTATACTAATATTATAAAGAAGTAAAGTTCTCTCGGGTAATCTCGGGATCTACTGAACCGATTTTACAAATTCTTTCACCAGGCTATATTAAAAAAGGATTGTTAACATTATGCCCAACGAAGTGGGCACGGGTCAGCTAGTTGGAATATAAGTATAAACAAAAAATCATGCATTCACATCTTACCTATCTGCGTTGGAAGAGTGACCGAAGCTTAAATTATTTAAATGTTTGCAAGTAAGGTTGTCGGCACTGTATAACACGACTTCAAATGTATAATACATAGTGGAAGAGCGCAAAAAGTTCAAATCACCAATGCAAATATGTTCTTCGGTAACCTTGAGTGTGAAAAAGTACACGATCCGAGCGACTGTGCCTTATATAATACAGCTTTATATATTTGTGTTACGTCATCCTTTTACTTGAATACGACGACAAAAGAGGGGTAATGATTTTGCCAGTTTTTGTATGGGTGTATTTTGGTATGTTCCACATCTGATTTTAATGAGGTGTCAAAAGATTCGTTATAATGCAGAAAGTAAAATAGGCCATAGACATTTCGAGTTTCAGTTATTACGTAGTTGGGACATGGTTTTTCTTGACACAACTTATTTTCTATAAAAGCACATTATGTAGTATTGTATGAATTTTACGCAATTTCCAAATTGCTATGATATAAAGTATTATAATAAAAATGATACAAAAGTATGATAAATGGTCCCGTGATTTCCGTGATCCCGAGAAAACATTTGATTTAGTTTCGAATAAGAAATGGAACTAACACATCCCGCAGTTTTGTCCGTGGAGTTTTTGTTCCCTTGGCAACACTGCAATAAAAATGTTAATCTACTTGCATGCCAAATTTCAACCATATCCGTTCAATTATTTTCGCGTAAATGAGCAAAAATGAATACACCGTCATAAACCCACTTGTACAATTTTACAGATTATACTATAAGTATTCAGATATCAAATATTACCTATTAAAGCGATAGCATATTTATTAAAAATGTAATTACATACTACAAAAATGCTAAATTTAAATCTAGGATTGCTTTAGACTTTATACTTAGTACTCTTAACAATTATATAAATCGAAAATATGTAAATAACACGTTCCATTATTTGTATTACATAACCGTTTAAAAAAGATAATGTAAAAATGATAGGCCGATAAGATAAAACGTTATTTTTTTAAATTATTATTCGGTGCAGTGATCATATACAATTAATAAGTACGTATAGATTATAGACATTTTGTTAACAATACAAATAGTAATAAATATACAAAAGAAGGCTATACAAAATACACTTTTTTTGAATGACTATAATTCATTACATCATAGTACTAGAGTTAGATCCTCGACCCGTCAAACAACTGGCCAGCATTTCGATGATAAAAAATAAAAAGGTCATACATACTAAGCCTCAAGTAAATATCATAAACTTGATTTAGTAGTTGCTGCATTTGTACTTATTAGCCGTCGCGTCGCTACAAAATAAACTGTTGAGCGATATGACTATTATACCAGTTATACCACGCCTGTTTCTGAAAGAAGATGTACCGTAGTTTTATTCAGGTTACTTATAATTATATAAGACATTAGTCAAATTACTAATACTACACTCCACACACATAACCACACATAAATCCCGCGGACATTTAATATTTATGCCACCCATATCATAACTATAACACCATGTTTATGTAAAAATTGTTTAATAACAGATAATGTTAACGGAGCCAGTCTTCCACAACACAGGGAAACCTTCTGTGGAAGCTGTGCAAATTCAAATTTTGTACCGTTTCTAAATAAATGTATTTTTATTTATTTTTTTATTTTTTTTTTACTATGCTAAAGTGCCTCTGCATAATTTAATATGAGCTAGAAATAACTAATATTTTACGTGTTTATAAACAAGTTATGCTACATAGTTTTCAACGCAGAGGTGTGGCCAACGGGACGGCGCGGCGTAACAAAATGCTAATGCGAAAATTCCACTCAATTAGCTTTGCCTTCCACAGTTATTTGCATTCATGTTTTATGATAAACTTGATTCTTATCAACACTTGTACTTGAATTACTATTACCTACTTCGATTTAAAACGGATTAAAGATTTCAAACCAATTCGTTCAGTAACTGTATAATACCTAACTAATAAGTTGATTCTAAATTACTTAAACGCTCCCAAAATATTTATAACTATTTTATCTAATACAGAAAGATAAAACTGCTAAGATATGTATTAGAATTGACTAAGGAAAAATCATGAAAAATAATGTAATTAAACAGGTCTAAATTTAAAAAAAGGCTTTAAAACTTATTATAAATCACTTCGGAACCCTATTCTAAGCGTGTAAAATCACGCACTTAGCCAATAATTAATTTAACATACAGCATTATTATTGCAAATAATCATTCTAGTTCATTAACCACGTATCTTTTTTATGAATATTCAATGCAGTGCTAAAAATAAACATTTGTAATACGCTAACGACTCGTACATACGCTTTGGTAGTCATGTCTATTGTAAATGTATTTAGATCTCAATGATTTACGACTATGTATAAGTACCAACATAACAATTATTGAATCGTCGTTTTGGTTAGCATATTAACGTCTTATTAAAACCATTAGAATGAGAATAAGTAAGAAATAATGTCACAGCCCAGAGACATGACTACAAGACACATCTTGTAGTCATGTAGTAAGATGTGTCTTGACTCTTGTAGTCATGTGTCTGGTCTATAGACAATAACGAAAAAAAAGACTAAATAATTTCAGATAATTCTAGTAATTAAGAATCTTAGTAGTATCTATTTGGTTTCGGTTCTTTTGTTTAATATTCAATAAAAACCAATTTAAATAATAATAATACTATACTTGCAAAAGAGCCTCTGTTTGTCTGACGAATTTCGATAAATTAATAAACAATGCAAAATTAAGATCTAAAACTATATGAAAAAAGGGATGTTTTTAGCACGATTTATAACTAGAAAAAGACTACATAGATTTTAATGAATTTGCTGTAACATTAAAAAACAAAAGTGTAAAAACGGGTTGAACATGTTTATTTATTTCTATTTGTACCTTTTTATTTATAACTAAGAGCAACTAACAGAGTTTCTCGCCTGGTAGGAACTACTTTGCAAAAGCTGGTAAAGAGATATATTTAATGTAGCCTAGTTAAATAAAGTTACGGATAAAATTAGTTGTACTATAAGCAAGAATAGTTAACTAATAACACATTATTAAATAAAATTATAGTTATAAAAGATAGTCTTCATAATCACTTCAAAGTTAAAAACAACACAGATTTTGCAACCGCAGAATTATAAGTACAAAGTAGCACAAACGCACGCTCAATTATTATTATACGTTCATCGAATAAATTATACACTCTATTGCACATTGCATAATGAATTCACTCTTCCCTTCGTATGAGTTCATAAAAATCATAAATAAAAGTACTAAAACACACAACAAATACATTCTAGATACTATTCTATAAGCGTTTTAGAATCATTTTAGCTCAAATTTTGTGTACGTGAGGTGACAGCAGGAGCCAAAATTGTATCAGGGCATTCCCGTAGAACAAGAAAGTTTTTTGTCGGCTTAATGCGGGCTTTCAAAACGTCACGTATGCGCGCACCTGACCCATAATAATGCTTTATATGAAACTTTTATAATAGAGCCGTGGATGCATGTAAAAAATATTAAATTCAAACCGTTTTACGGGCTTAGAATACGATTAAACATTGTTGATGATTCTTAGGTTTTTAAGTAAGAAATTATTTTGCAATAAAAATGATCGATGCGTTGCTAAGGTGTAAGATTATAATTTAAAGTAAAAAATATTTTAGGTATATATATTAGTAGTAATTTATTCGTTATGTCATTCATTTAGACATGTTAAACAAGTCCGTATTTTAAAATGAAGAATTTCTTAAAATTTTAAGCACAAATTCTTTCTCATTTTATCGTCGTAAAATCCACACATCCCCTAGGGCCTAGACTATAGTTCTGCCAAATAACATCAATATCGACCTAGTGCATTAATTAATTAAGCAATACAGCGTAACAAGCAGACAAAGTTACATTTCGCATTTAATATATTTATTTGTCCTTATCATCGAGTTTGCATTGACTATTACGTATTTTAACTTCTGAAATTATGTTGAGTAAATTGCAATATTCAATCGGCCTAGCTGTTACTATACTTCTAGTTTAAATTGAAGTTCAAAGCATTTATCATTGAATGGGTAATTTATGCGAAAGGGTTTTAATTCGGTCACGTAGGCCCGGCCGAGAGCGAGAGAAGAATTTACTCCCTCTATCCAACAAAGAGTTGACTACCGAAGAGTACAGATTAATGAGCGAGCGGGATGGAAGAGTGGCGTGACAACAAACATGGCGGTGATTGCCGGTCATACCGGTTTGCGAGTACCACGTGCGTATTGCGCCGTATTTACTCTTACTGCTCCTGTACATTGTTTGTCAACAAACGCCCTAAGATGAAGGTCAAACAATAGGCCTAAAGGGAAGACAAAGACTCCTCATTACGCAACGGTTTAACACAATAGTGCGATTTGAAGCAAATTATATTAGGGACTACCGTTTTAGCATAACAGCTGTTGGTTTTTTTTATATTTGTAAAGTTCGTCCGAGAACAAAATGGAGCCTTATGTTATACGCCTAGGATCAATGATATATTTATATTATTATTATTATATTATATAATATTTAGTATAATAAGATTGCTTTGTATATAATATAATTTAAAGTTTACAATCCTTTAGTTATCTAAGTTTACATTTAGGTTAATCAAGGATTTTAAAATTATCTTTTTATGGTAAGAAATAAAAACGAATGCATCATCAATATGCAACAAAGTTAGGTATTAAAATTATACATGCAATGATATTATATCAAAATATTTATATCATTGTTGTTCCTGAATATAAATAATAATTTAATTCCTAGCATTTTACCGACCTAGTTATCTTATATAGGTATAATTGGTATTATAATAGGTAATTTGATTCGTATTTCGTAATAAAAAAATCTCCAGTTCGTAATACATTTTTATTTCTAGTCCTGGTTTTTTAAATAATATGTAATCAAAATCTATATTTAAATTATCTATTTTAGTTTTTAGGGATGTTATAATCGTTATCAGGGGTGAAATTGTTGGAAGATAATAATTAATAACTCGATATCCAAATACCTAATTGCGGTGCTTACGTGTATCATCCAACAAAGATGATGCAACGCATCGTGGTAGCGGGTACGATTTACGAATCACGTGTGAGCGTAATAATTTCTATCAGTACACTTTCGTATACTTCCTTTACCCCTAACATAATTTCGTAAAATTTAAGCATCTGGTATTGCTATGCTTCTGTTCATATGCATGGGAATCTGCGCCATACAACCATGGCATAGCGATTAGCGACAAAAAAATAAAATAATGACAAAAAATGTAAACACGTCAGCGGTGCGAGCGAGTACGCATGCGCAGTACAAGGGGCCACAACTGACAACAACGCACTCGCTGCGGGGGGAGACGCGTGGGGCGGGGAAAACGCGATGTTTGCCGATCAGCCGATGCTGAGCCGAAGCACGAGCCGCGATCCGGCGACCGGCGATTCTTCAGTTGGATTTTAGAACATCGAACGGGCGGGCGTGTGTAGGATGGAGCGCTAACAAAACCAGTAATTTTTCATTCCGCCTTCTAGCAGTGTTTGTTTATACCTTCCGGCACGTTTTCCGTGAATCCTTCTCGACAGTGGTGCTATACCAGCTTTTTTAGTTTCGGCGTTAATTTTCATTGTCTTTAACAAAGCGCCGTTCCGATTTCTCGTCGAGAAGGCGGCCGCACAAGTTTGAAAGCGGCTTTTCAAGAGTAGTCGGTACCACCACCTACTCGATAATTTTGTTATCGCTGTATCAGGAAAATATCAAAATGGTGAAGAAGATCTCAGAAGAAAGTGTAGATAGCGGTAAGATTTGTTTTATATCAATATTTATTGTTTGTTTTTGTCGAACAGATGCCGGTTTCAAATACGACCAAGAAATTGCACTACCCTCATTCGTTCTATTTTAAATTTATTTTGCTATTTCGATATCTTAAATTATGCCGTGATTCAATCGGATTCCATTTTCCAATAAGACATTATTTGTAACATTTGCATAATTCCGACCAGTTTTGGTTCTAGGTTCTGCGTAGTATCATTAGCGTTCTATTCGAAATAATTAATAGACTAAATATTGCAATTTAAGATAATAATATCATGAAGGTGGTAAAATTACTCTAAGTTTTCAATTACCGATACGCTACATTTTGCTAAGTTGTATTTATTGTAATTAAATCTGCTAAAATGGACAGAATTTTTTATTTCTGAATACCTACACAAACCTGCCTACAATACTAAAGTTCAATGCTACTTTCAAAACTAGCAATTGTTTTTTTCAAGGGTAAAAGTAAGATTTAAAAACGATACAGATATTATTGTTAAAACCTGATTTTTATGATGCTATGATATAATATTATGATGAATTTTATGGTGGACCGTCCATTATAGTGGTGTAAGATGAGTTGGTCAAACGTAGGTCAAAGTTTCTTAAATTACGATCACTATAAGATATAATAATAATACTGACCGTACTCACTGTAGGTTATATTGTGCATCGTTGCAACTGCACTCGGAAATGACGCAGTTATTACATCTATTTACAAATCCTTGTGAAGCTTTGAACGGTTATAGCCATATTCTGTTTGAACTATGAAATAATCCTTTAGATTCATTTTGTAAATCGTCTGAAAATTAAAAATTAAGTAGGTAGGAACTTTTTATTTCGTTATCTTTATTTAGCGAGCCTAATCAATATTTGAATAATATGGTGGTCAAATTATGTAAGAAAAATAACAATAACATTTTTAATATATATAAATTTAACATACCTATTTGCGATCCGAATGAGATACAATAAAAAGTTAAATAATTTTTAGATTTATGACTAGTCAAATTTTCGTACAAAAACTGGTTAGGTAGCGAATATTGATTAGATTTGAATAAATAGTCTTTAACTTGTTGTGAAACGAAATGTGTAGATATTAAATTTAACATTTCCTGTATTGTACATTTAAATTTAGCTAGAACGGAAATCTTACATGCTGAATATAACAGAAATACAAATTGATACTGATATTACAAGTTCATGATATTACTGCGGCCGTTGACCGCTTTCGAAACAATATTTTGAAACGTGCATGCATAATGTTTGGTAAATATTATAAATAACGTAATCTAGAATCTGCATAAACAAAACAATTTATGAAACACCTACGTAGAAAATACTCAGAATCGGAACGTATTATTTGATACTTTCTTATTCGCAATGTTTATGTTATGATTCCTATAGTACCTACGTTTTGATATGGTGTAAATTATTGGCTGCCTTTAATTGTATTCTACACATTATCCTAGTGTTTTGATCTATAGTTTTTGCTTATAAAGTAATTAGTGCTTGTTGCCGGCCAAACGTAGAATGTTAGTTCCAGTAGAAACTGGATAATTTAATGCAATTTCATTATTCTCACCGGCTTCCAACATGGCCGCTCAAGCGCGTCGCCCCGTTCATTGCCAAGGTCACCTAACACCAAACTGCGCACTAAGCTTGTGTAAACATCACTATAATGTACATGCTAAGTCACTGTTGCTAGATACAACTATAAAAAGCTATTTACAATTCGTGTACATTGTAAGTACGTAAAATTATTTCATCGGTTAGTGGTTACCCAATATAAACATAACAATGTTGGTACTATAAATTATGAACGACGAAGTTATTCCAATTTTCGCTACGCGTTATTTAATTTCGAAACGTGAAAATTTGTAAATGTAGAACAGTCTAGAAGGAATAACTAGATCGAACAACTAAATGTTTAACCAAATTGCCGGTAACAAGCAACCTTGACCAAAACACCGGTCTATGATAGGCAAACCCCATCTGTTCGCCCTTTGTAAATCGATTTTTAACGCGTAATATGTACATACTACATACTTACTTACAGTCTGTTGTTCGGTGTAGAATTGTATAACAAGACTGTCATAACTCATAACAGCAATCAATTACGCATTAACTTTCTTTGAATTCCAGTGATTTAGTGCTAAATGCTTATCCGTAACTTGTCTCGGATCAATCTTCAATTGAATTGATAAACCCATAGCGATAGCTATATGTTATCTTGAACTTATTTTTATCATGTTATTGTTTTGAACAGTTATCGATTTTATGTGGAACGTTAAATTTAGACATACAATGAAATAGGTAGGTGTATAGATTATAAATAAATATTCGGGATCTTCTTCGATGCAATTTTGATACAAAACCTATATAAAACCGACTGATATAAAACCGACTGACGCTTTATTATTACTTTTAAATTAAAACTTATATAAACAATTTTAAATGTTAATCATGATCGTAGACGTGTAAGGTTTTTGATGCCTTTTATATTAATGCAGACAAAAATGAGCAGCACAATATTGAGGAAATAGTCTGGAATATATGAAGTATAGTCATAACAAGGACAGTCAACTTTACCTAGTAGTAATTACGCAGTGTCACCAGCCAGACCTAGTTGGCAAATTGTCGGACAACGACTGTCGTTAACTACCCACAAACAAGTAGGTTTTTGACCTTTTATTACGTACAGTTTGAAACTCTTATCAGTTTTGTAATATTTGATCAAAGAATACTTTAATTTCTTACACAATATGATGATTATTCTACTAGGTATTAAAATGTAACTAATCTAGATTAGCTTTTATTATACAATTATCTGCTTTATGCTTTTTCCTTTTCTTATTTATCTTTCATTATGTTCATTTAATATGAAAAATGAATGATTATGAATTCTGTTCAGTTTATTCTAATTATAATATAATATCATGTCGGGTAAACATAAATTACATTGCTAATACTAAAGCCTTTAATTAAATTATCCTACCGTGCTCTACAAGCGTGTCGGTTCAATGCATTGATAGTAAAGTGATTAGAAAGTAGAAATCTATTTGCCGAGGGCGAAATGCGCCGCGTTGCAATATAGTCAATAATTTAGAAAAAAATAACGCAAGACGTTGCTTAATCATGCGTTACATGGTAATTTGACTCGTAATTTGCATCTGGTTTTAAAGTTTGAGTCCTCATTTTTGTATGAAAGTAGTATGTAGTTGTTAAGATATATACATAACACAGCGGTGTGGTCTAAGCAACATAGCTATCTAAATAATAAAAAAAAAAAAAACTCGTTTATTTTTAATAGTAAGCCGAATCGCTTAAACAATAAATTATCGTACCTACTACATACACTTGGATTGGGTCTTAAAAAATATTAATAAACAAACCCAGCTATTTGATCTATAAACGTTCGGTGTCAAAAACAATGTCAGTTATGTAATCTAATATTATGAAAAAAATATATTACTTTTGCGTTAATAACAAGGATCGCACAAGGGTATTAGCGTTATAATTGGCTTCATGTAGGTAACAGTGTGTAATTGGAATAAGTTTTTATGTAACGAAACTCCACGTGGCGGAACAACTGAAGTGTCACGTTGTAAACATGTGGTACATTCGGTTAGCGGTTAGAAAGTCTAGTACATGGATCATGTTCTAAGTAAACGAACTGGAATGGTTGAGATTGCACATTTTTCTGAGTGTTAAAATTCTCTTGGGTTCTGGCTTTTGTCTAAAGTAGACGGCGTTTTTTTTATAGATTTCGCTAATGACAAGTGTGTTCTGTCTATATATGATAAGATTAACTATTTGCTTGTAGCTTTATTCGCTTGTTTTTTTGCTAGCCGGGTCCCGTAGTTATACGAGTATATTATAGGCATAGTTTTCCCTTCCATGCCAATACCAAGATTAATGGAATCCTATATGTTAATTGGTTATCTAATCCCGGCATGCCGAACTTTTAGCTACATGTATTCCGTAGTTTTTTCTTGAAAAAGTATGAAACATCTCTTTTTTTCAAAATTTATGTTTCATTAGCGAGGACACTTACGTTTCCGTAGAAATAGTATGTCTAAAATGCTCATAAGACGATAACTTTGATACTAAAGATATAAGGTTATCACACCGCATAATCTTTTCTTACTAAAATCGTCTGTACCTACGTAGAGATATATTAAATTGTAACATTTATGTATTAACATCCTTTAGGATCTTGAATCTTAGCATAGAAACCGGTTTCGTTCTATGAGACTATTTTAATAAATTATTATTGTATAGAGGTTGGCAGGTTGGCAAAAAATAACCATATATTCAACTATGATTCACTTTTTACCTTGTATCCGTTTTCATTTTATAGGATTATAATATATTCCAATCTTAACGTATTTAGGTTATCGCCGTTAAGCTGATCAGATGATACTTACTGATAACATAGTATAACACAATATGTTCAAAAATCTATGTACTAATATATAAAGCTGAAGAGTTTGTTTGTTTGAACGCGCTAATCTCAGGAACTACTGGTTCAAATTGAAAAAAAATTATTGAATAGACAATTTAACGAGGAAGGCTTTAGGTTTCATAACATCACGCTGCGACTAATAGAAGCGAAGAAATAATGGAAAAAGAAATCGACGGGGACGAAGTCACGAGCAACGGCTAGTAAATTATACACCGTTTTAAATATTTAATTTTTTTTTTAGAATTGTCAATATAATAAAAAGCAATATATAGCAGGTTGGTGACACCGACTGTAGATAAATAAAACACTTTGTAATTCGTAACTAATTGCTTCTTATTAAAGCATGTAATGAAATAACATATAGTACGCGGTCTCGTCGAATACATTGACCGACTGAATCGCGAATAAAATCGTAAAATAATTCCAAGGTGAAACGTGGGTGGTGTTCTTAACGAGATAAGAAGTAGGTTTCTGTAACAGTGACGTTATTAGATTTTGTCGTGACCTGACGCATGCGAGATTCCCTATTTCCTGATTCTTGTATATTAAATACTAGCCGGGCCGAGCCGTTTTGTCTGTATACTTCAAACCTTAACCATACCTTAGCGAACTGTTAGTTAGTGTATAGTATTTCTCATGAATGCATCAATAATATTAAAATGATATCTAATAAAAATCGCCTGTAGTTGCAGCAGTTAAAACGCTTAAAACCGACCATGATCGACCTTTTATTTATATATTATAAATACTTATAAATCTAGAGAACTTTAAAGTACAATTCTTATTGAACTAATATCCCAAGATTCATAAACTAATTCGTTTGAAATACATAATTCGTATAATTCGAAACATTAATTTTGGTTTATACTGTATTTTGTAATGTTTTTTCTTCCTCTTGCTGTTTTAATGTTATTTTCTCATTTGGTGTACAATAAAGTGTATTTATTATTATTATTCATCTTTTAGCTGTTTACTACGTATTATTACCATACAAAATGCGTAAGAATCGTCCAAAAACAAAATCTTGTTTGTATCAACTATATATATCCAATTAAACAATCTATAAAGGCCTACAAATAGCTCTCTTAGATATATCCAAGTAGACGAGTAAACAGGAAACTTACATTAAAATGGGTGACTGTTAGTGGGCGCGCCTGATACTCACAATCGCGATTTTATTGCGCATTTACCATTATATCCTGTGCTTTGTATAATAAACGTGAGCTTATGTTAATTCAAAGCGACAGACTGTTGCCTAATTCGACTTAGTATTACATCATAATTAACATCGAATTTTTTACGCTACGTGGATGCGTATTTCAATGTTTAGTGTCGTTTTCAAAATATGTTTTTACCTCGATCATATTATAATGAGCTATTCTAATATAAACTGCTGTTCGTTAATTTGATGTAGATGAGAATCATCATGATTTTAATGTCGCATTGTTATACAACGCCATCTAGCTCGAAACTATGCATGTCCTAATACACATGTATAGAACAAAGAAGGGTTTGTTACAACACTTATAACTCGAGAACGGCTAGACCAATTTTCGTGGATTTTAGTTAGTTGGATTTGTCCCCGATCCGAATAACAGAAATACATCTTAAAAATATGTATGAAAAACTTTATAAGGGGAGGTTAAAGGGGGGATCAAAGTTTATATGAAAGTCAACGCGGACAAAGTCGCGGGCAACAACTAGTTAATATTTAAATCCAATGGTTTTTTGACTTATAATTTTTTAGTATTTAACAATCGATACTACACAGCTACTACAGAGCTATTCGAGACCATTGTTTGTAAACACTGTAATAGGCGCAAATACTGTAGATAAATTATTGGTATTACTCGCTTATCGCAGTTACTGCTTATTAACTGGGAGTAAATTAAATGAAGTCACGCAAACGCAAGGCCTTAACAAGCTGAAACGAGACCGCTATAATACATACCTACTGTTACAATTAAAATTTGGTCGTTCCCAAATTCATAGAAACGAATATATTACTATTTAAAATTCTTTAATGTAAAATATTTGTATGGGCTGTGTTTCAACTGAATCATTTGTTTTCAAATGCTTAAAATAAATGCAAATGCTTACTTTGTTTCTTGTTAAGTTCACGTATGAAAGACTCGATAAAATGTTGTTTTATTCTGCCGTTGTTCGTTATTGTGTTTCATTATAATATGCACATATAGTGTCATACAAAACAAGGCTTTTCGTCCATTGTTATTCATGCCATATCTTTATATGAAACAAAGATGAGTAGGTGTATAACTATGTACGTGTTGATATAACGCTATACGTTTTGCTGTATGCAAGTGTTTTATTGCAAATGGAATCGGTGTTAACTGTATGTGTGAAACAAAAGTGCTCATTCCCCTAAACAATACACAAATGCTAATGTCTGAATAACCTTTTTTTTTAAATTTAGAATGCAATCTAAGATGCTGCTAACTGGTGAATGTTTCGCATACAAGCATAGAGTAGAGACGATAGTTTTACTAACGATTCGGTTTGAAAATAGAATCTTATGTCTATGGTCTTGCAGACGACGCGTAACGTAGGCGTAGGCGGTACGGCGCATACGCAGTGGGCGCGGCCATAGTTCGTTGAACCGGCTTTGTTTGCCAACTCAGCTGCAGTCACGTATCACAACATTATCATATGTGACGGACGCTAGTAGCTACTAATAGTTAATTGTTCGAGTGATGAAATCAAGCTTGCCCTGAAACATCTGCGTAACAGCTGATGGCGCTGTATTGTCGGTGTGATAGGGAAGCAATAATCAATTCTATTTCTGTACCAAGTCATGTGTGAACGCAGAATATCAAAGCGAACGTTGGAATAAACAATACGATAATCATTTTAATACAAACTGAATTTTTCAGAACAATTATATGTATTTCGTATTCAATTTTCGACTTTCTGATTAAAAAAAAAGTAATGAGAAAAATGTAGTGTAAAAAGTTTTTAATTAGGACTGCAATTAACGGATACTCATTGCCCTATAAAGAAAATTGGCTAACAAAAAAGGTATTTAATATTCAGTGTAGCGCGGTGAAACCACAAAAACAATGGGTACTGAAAGCCGAGAGAGTATCGACATTTATTGCTGTCAGTGCACGTAGCAGTTGAAACCTATCTGTTAACTGCTGTGGGAATACTCGTCTATGCAGTTATTCGTTTTGCCTATATCAAATACTAGCTGTTGCTCGCGACTGCGTCCCCGTCGGATCTATTTCTATTATTATGTTATAGTGAGTCAATCTTAGAAGTTAGACATATACTGTCGCGACTTTTATTAGATCATTTAAAGAGGAATAATTCTTTCATATAATTATTCTTGTATCTTGAACCGTTTTCGTAGCGCACGCAAAGGAAGCCCTCAAAGATGAATAATTTTCCCCGTTTTTTCCATATTTTCCATTATATCTTCGCTTCTATTAGTCGCAGCGTGATGTTATGTAGCCTAAAGCCTTTCTCGATAAATGGTCAATTCAATAAAAAAATAATTTTCCAATTCGAACCAGTAGATCCTGAGATTAGCGCGTTCAAACAAACAAACAAGCAAACTCTTCAGCTTTATATATTAGTATAGAGTATAGATAAGCAGCGCCTTGGAGTTTTATAGGTGTAGTTTCGGTTTCTGTGACTATCGGGATAGATGACTTTGCTACAAGCCAAACCATCTTGAAAACCATTTTGCGAAAAATATCTATACACTATATGTATATGTACACAACTATACGTAAAAATGGTCTTATAAAGAAGATTAAATTTACCTATATATTGGTAGAGACGTACAGATTTTTTGTTGATAAAGTAAACAAACGGCCACAATAACATTATTTGTATATATTAATTAAGAAGGATTTGTTTTATACCAGTAATTAATAAAAACATTTTAAAGGGCTAACGTTGGCTGATTTTAGTAAACAAACTTGCAATTACTTTCGGGTCAACGCCCGTCGTATTATAATACATAATATAAATCGCTTTGGACATTAAAAGCAATGTTTTTTGGTACTGGCTACGCACGACGAGGAAGACATTATTTACAAAGTGCTCTAACTGAAATAATAATACTTCAGGATTTTTTAGTCCCGCGAGCATATCTAGTTGCCATATCACGAGCTTATGATATGGCAACTAGATAACGGATAAATTAGATATACGTTATTTCCTTTGTACATACTTACATAGCAACACCCAGACCCCAGAAAATACAAATGTAAATTACAATTACACATTACTATTCTTCTCTGGGAGTCGAACTTACGACCCTTCGCGCAGAAGGCAGTTGTGCTACCACTGCGCTAAAAAGTAGCGTTATAAGACACAAGTATTTCATATAAACATTAACATACGACACGTGAAGAATTCTATTAATACGCGTTAAACGTTTATTCCATAACATTACAATTGGATTATACTTTGCAGTCGCGTGATTGCACAGAAACGCACGTTTACTAAGAAAAGTAGATAATGGCATAACGGTCTATTTGCGGCTGAAAGGACATTTGCTTAATTGAGTTTGTTCGTGATACAACTAATTGATGCTTTGTTTATTTATATTGAGGACTATTACGACTTACTGGCAGGATAAAACAGTATCGTGATGATCTATGCCAACTTAAGACAAATCTATTAAATTTTTTGCATGAAAGAAAGAGTAACAAAACACGTTCAAAAAACGTATTTGAAACATGAATAAAATAAGTAGACTTATTACGGTGATGAAATTCGGAAACATTTAAAATCATCTAATGTTAAGGAAATATTTAGACTTGTTTTGACTCGATGGTTAACTAACATCTCGGAGTTCTTTAGCATATTAAATCAGATGAGATTTAAATATTTATGGACCTTGTTTATGCTTTAATAGGGTCAACAGACTTCTATTTTCGTACGAGTTTTCTTTCCTGGTATTGATTTATCCAACTGAACAGTACCGTATACAATTTTCTTATTTGGGATCAGTCTTTTTGATAGAATAAAATAGACATATTTGGAAACTGAAAAATATTGTAGCATGATTTTTTTCTAAATTTCTTGTAAATAGGAATCGGTTCTGTTAGACTCCAAGGTGTTTTGAACCAACGCCGTAATTCTGTGATCGTATGGACCGAATGCTAGTTTTCCAATAACAGAACGCCATTTAGTACTATAATTGGAGAACTAGGTGATTATCCGTAACATGACCTCCCCCGTGAAAAAAAAATGTTTATTAGTATGATGCTTAAGATAATATTGTATTGTCAGGCGTCGGCCGAGGCAGCAGTCAGTCAGGCAGCGAGCGCGAGACGGAGGAGGCGCCGCGGTCCGAAGGGTCGGCTCCAGTGCCGATCCCCGACAGCGAGGACCTGCAGCGCCGCAAGGAGGAGGCGCGCAGGAAGCGACGCAGGAAGAAGCGCTCCGGCAGCTCCGTGGTCACGTCTTGTTTCCAAGGTACTACTAAGTCAATGCTCTAATTACTACTGCAATTAACTGCAGCCTGAAACAATTCGCAAGAGCCGCTTACTGTAGTTGTACAAATATTTGTTATAACTAACTGATTGTGTCTTACATAATAACACTGTTGTATTAGGTCTACTGAAATGTTTGTGTATGTGATGTGATAAATTAATTAATTAATTTAATTAATACCAAAACCGTTTGATCGACCGAATCTATAGGACAGATTATGACAATTTCTTACTATAGTCTTCTTCATTTTCGTATTATCGTCTTCATGATTTTTTATAATTATACATATATTATAATAAATCTGCAATCCTTACCGTTTTAGTTGTAGTTTGAATTGACGAAAAGTATCTCACTTACCAGTTTGTATGGTCTTAGAGTCTAGACTGATAGTTCCCGTCCATTGCAGACTTGTACAAACTAACGGGCGAGGTGCTAGGCGAGGGCGCGTACGCATCCGTACAGACTTGCGTGAACATCTACACGGGGCAGGAGTTTGCAGTCAAGATCATCGACAAAGTGCCGGGGCACGCCCGCGCCCGCGTCTTCCGGGAGGTGGAGACCTTCCACTATTGCCAGGGACACCCGAACATAATCCAGCTCATTGAATTCTTTGAGGACACCGACAAGTTCTATCTTGTCTTTGAAAAGGTTTGTCCAACTACGCAGTTATTACAAATACTTAAATACTAGATAACTAACAGATTTACGGCCAAATACTCATACGCAAATTAAATTTAAGCACGCCTTAAGACTCGTAATTTGATAGAATTGTATGGCGAACTGTCAGATCGGACCGGTTTAAGTTGTACTTAAATTTAAGTTGCGTTTCAGTATTCCGACACAACCATTACTTATTATAATAAGTATAACGACTGATTAGATACGTCCTAACTTATTAGGTTGTTAATAAGAGGATTATAATTACGCGACATTATACGTCTTAAAACTGGAACTAAACAATATACTTTTTATATTTTATTAATGACACTGTCTCATTACATCATGACGCTTTGAATTTCCTTTACGTTTCGATTTGATTTCAATTTGATATTATTATGAACCATAACAGCTGTATCATATTATGATAAAGATATATGTGTAATATATTGTCACTCAGAGATCGCTATCGAACTAATGTCGGTTCACGACATGATGAGGTGATCGGAATATTCTAGAACGCTTTACATATTGATCAAAACAAGCCAGATACGATTATTTTAAGACGTTCGAAATGTATTTTTTATAATACTTACAAAACGATAAGTACGGTGTATATTTGATTTATTATTTCGAAGTAGTGTAGTAGAGTATTTACTTAATATATTATTAATATATCTTATCATTAACAGTGTGTATGTTGTACTAGCTGTTGCTCGCGACTTCGTCCCCGTCGGATCTATTTCTATTATTATGTTATAGTGAGTCAATCTTAGAAGATAGACATATACTGTCGCGGACTTTTTTTTAGGTCATTTATAGAGGAATAATTCTTTCATAGATATTATTTTTGTATCTTGAACCGTTTTCGCAGCGCACGCAAAGGAAGCCCTCAAAGATGAATAATTTTCCCCGTTTCTTCCACATTTTCTATTATATGTTCGCTCCTATTAGTCGCAGCGTGATGTTATGTAGCCTAAAGCCTTCCTCGATAAAAGAAAGAAACAAACAAACAAACTCTTCAGCTTTATATATTAGTATAGATGTACGTTTATGTATTTAAACATATCTAAACGCGTACGACAACATAGTCTCAAAGGTTGTCAGTTCAGAGAGTATGTATTACATGATGATCTTTGAATTATTTTTAGCAATAAAAGACGCGCATAATTTGCGAATGTGGCGGCTAAAAAATCTTAATCGAATAAAATTAAACAAGAAGTACCGATACAACAAACAAAAGATGCATTCAATTTGTTATTTCAATACGTAATTAATTCGATTCTAACCACTTCCAATTAGCATGCACTTTTAAGTGACATCAAAACAGTATTGCGAAACACAGGAACCTGCTATAAATTTTCATGTAGCTAGTGATTTACTGCTGTAGTTTGCAACACAGGCAAATCTCATTAAAATTGAATACATCGGCAGATTTAACTTGTAAGGCATCACAATACGTGAACTGTGTTTAACTTTGCTCGCTGACTCATGTACCGCAAACGCAATAGGTAAATATTACTTATATATTGTCTACAAGCAACGGCCCCGGCTTCGCACGGATATAACCTTCCTTTTGGATCTTTAAAACTATATCAAAAAAACCGCATATGAATCGGTTGCGTAGTTTAAAAGATTTACATAGAGACAGACAGAATAAAGCGACTTTGTTCTATGTAATGATATGATACACCGATATGTATGACCCCCATTTAATTTGATTGTCGTATTTATATCTAAAATAATCATTATTTTGCTATTTGGAACAAAAACAAATCTATTAAAGCAAGAATCAATAGTCATTCTCAGTAATAAGAGCGAACATCGCTGGTAAATGTCGGGATAAAAAGTATCCTAAATAATAAATATTAATATATATTTATTAATCTAGGTTTCATCTCCCTGTATGCAAAACTTCAAATAAATCCCATAGGTCGTTTTTGCGTGAAAGACCGACAAACATACGTTCTCAGTTCTCACGTGACTTTCGCGTTTATGATATTAGTAGTATGAATATATACGTGTGTTGTTTATATAAAATTTTGCATCGTCAGCGATCGCCCATAATGTATACAATTTGGCTCACGAATCTTCATGACGCGTCTTAATATAGTATTATACCCAACTCGATGTTCTTAAACGGTTCGGATTAATCCTTGCCATCTTAACTGACGTAAAAGTGCCGCTTAAAAATAAGATAAATGATGACGGTTACAACTCTGTAATTCTAATTAAAAAACGAAATATCTGAAAAACAGAAAATATTGTAAAGTTTTTAGCTTAGGAACACTAAGCAGATAAAAATAACCTTGCCATTAAATATTTCGTTAAAAAATAAATGATTCGTCAAAGTAAGGAACAAAAGCATTTAATTTTGAGTAAGATAAGGAAGTAATTCTCTCAACAAAGCAGTTATTGATATAAAATTAGCAGAGTTTATCAATGTTTGGATGAAAGGTCGACGTTTGCGTAATCAAGCGGGGTGAAGCGATCATCGCGTGATTAAAATATTTATTGTTTTTACGTAAATATTCCAGTCTTTATCGGCTATTGGTGGAGGTAAATAAACATTCTTCGGAGATAACCTATACCAGAATTAAATCGTGTTATAAAAAGTATGTACTGTATACTAGTAAACTACGCCTACTGATCAGTTGTTGAACTAGCTTAATCTGCCTATAACTCGGAATTGTTTTTCGAGATAATGTAGCTTATGACGTTCAAAAGATATGCATTTCTTTGTTTACAGAATTATTAAATCTAGTTAATAATAAATTCAGTGATTACTCCTAACATGTCTGTTAGTTCTTATTTAACTAAGTATATCTTAACAAAGCGAAACATCCGACTTAGCATTAGAGCCCTCCTTTGTAGAAAACACGCTTGCTTATATGTATTTGATGTTTTATGTCATAACTTAAATCTTGAAAAATTGATCGTAGTATGTTGTATGAGATTGTTTTGATTGATATGGCTGTAACTGGCTTACATATGTATTAATGTCAATTTAAACTCGAATGTTTTGTATGACTCTATCTGTGTATATTTTATTTAAACCTTTATTATTTACCATCACCTAACGTAATATATCTATGTATTTTAATACCTATACCCAAATAGGGGTTCCTATCCTCGAAACAAAGATACAACATATTAGAAGTGTTAAATGTATAAAAGTGAACATACTACCAAATAATTAAAATACGTATCTGTATATTAACGTAAGCATACTGTTTCCAGATCAACGGCGGTCAGCTCCTCGCCCGCATACAGGAGCACCACTACTTCTCAGAACCGCAAGCAGCGGAGATAGTCCGCGAGATAGCGAACGCATTACACTTCTTGCCGGGGAGGGCCTTGCCCACCGCGACCTCAAGCCCGAGAACATTCTATGCGTGTACCGGGACAGGCTTTGTCCCGTCAAGATCTGTGACTTCGATCTCGGTAGTGGCATCAGTTTTACTTCTAGTCTGGCCAGCCCGTTGGCAACGCCACAGCTGATGACGCCGGTAAGTTCTTTACTATCAGTATAATAAATATATATAGTTAATTTTACTCTTTGATTTTTAACCATGTTAGGTAGAATTTTATTGGGGAACTCACTCAGTTAAAAGTACGACCTTTTTTTATTAATATTGCATGACAATGGTTGGAAGGTGAACTAAATTTCAATTACATAAAATTTTTTAAAACATAAATAACGCCAAAATTTCAATGGCCATTTATAAATTAAACAAATACATTTGGCTGTTATTATCATACTAAAGCTTAAAAGAAAAATGTTTGCATAAAGAATAAATGGCCATCAAGGTTAAACAACCAAATAAGGTCAAACTGTCTGAGTTGTCATAGAACAATAGATTGATTCATGAATATTTTACTGTTTTTGTAATTGGGTTGCTCTTATCAGTTAATGTACAATTTAAATAACAATAAAATATTCATTTAATGGCTGTAAATTAATTCAGATTACAAGAATCATTATACATAATATTATACATGTTTGCCGTCAAGGTGATTTCAATTTGCTTACAACTAACAACTAAATTGTCGTAGTAAAACATATGAAGTCAAAGTTCTTGATAATTTAAAAAATAAACTTGTTTTATCTTTATTCAATAATCTTAAAATATGTGGTTGGTTAATAATAGGTACGATAATATGAGTTTTAAATATATGGTATTAGGTTAATATTTTGCAAGCATTCAAAAACAAATTGTTTCTAAATATCCATGCTAGGTTTCTGTTTTAAAATTATTTAAAAGATGATTTTATTTAATTAAAAGGACGTGGACATTCTTTTTCCTCTTAGTTCGCTCAGTTATAATCGCTATTACAGCATAAATAAATAATTTATGATAAATTGCAGGTGGGCAGCGCGGAATTCATGGCGCCAGAGGTGGTGTCGCTGTTCGCGGGCGCCGCGGCCACGCACTACGACAAGCGCTGCGACCTGTGGTCGCTGGGCGTCATCGCGTACATCCTGCTGTGCGGCTACCCGCCCTTCCGCGCCGACTGCGGCGCCGACTGCGGCTGGGAGCGCGGCGACAACTGCCGCGCCTGCCAGGACTTGCTCTTCACTTCCATACAGGTACTGACCGGTGACGAGTGTTCTATGTAGTGTTGCGTAAATTAGTCATTATAATAGAATGAATCGGTTGAATGAACGTATGTGCTTCTCAGGCTATATTAAACTGTCTACGAGTGTGACTGGTTAGATATGACACTCTGTATCGCAAAGTAAATGCCTCAACAACGCTTGAACCAATTTGACCAATTATTTTTTATTAAGGGTGCATTGCAATTTGCAGTCCAAGGACAGTCAGTAAGTTTAGTTACTAGTAGAAAAAATCGAATAAAAGCTGATATCCGCTAGTATATAGTATAGATCTAAATACATCACCTTAAATTTGTATAAAAAAGCTAATAAGCGTTGTATGGTGTGAACAGGAGGGCAGATACACGTTCCCGGAGGAGGAATGGGCTGACATATCGAGCGAGGCGAAGGACCTGATCCGCCAGCTGCTGGTGCGCGAGGCGTCGCACCGGCTCAGCGCCGAGCGCGTGCTGCACCACGCCTGGCTGCGCCGCGCCGACGCCGCGCCCGCCGCCGCGCGCGCGCGCCCGCTGCGCACGCCCACCAACATCAAGCGGTGAGGCGCTCGCTTATACTACTACACTACTTACGCTACACTAGGACATCATACACTAGTACTCTAGTACACTACTGCACTATTACATTACTACACTAGGATACTAGTACACCAGGGCACTACTAAACTAGGGCTCTACTACACTACGACATTACTACATACATTACTTAACGACTACACTGAGGCACCGCCCCGTACATCGAACGATGAAACTACACTACCTACATGCTATTTTAACGTAACAGTTTACTAATTAGTACTTCTACAACTTGGCAATGACTCACAGGCAGAACGAAGAAACCATGCTCTTTATAAAAAGAAATATGGGAAACATGCTAAATTGCAGTTAAAATATACACTAATCAACGATAACTAATTAAAGGACTCAACCTATCGACAATATTTAATATCCATTTTTTTAACAGGAACATGTCAGCGCGCAACATATCCAACTTCGCGGAGTCTGCCATGGCGGTGAACCGGGTGATTGCGCAGCACTTCTCCATGAACTACTCGTACATGGAGAGACCTCCGCTGCGATGCACCAAGTCCTGTCAGCCCGATCAGCAGATTATAGAGGAGATGGAGCGAGCTGGTGTGTATACTAAGCTCTAATGTTAATATTTTGATTATAAGTAGCAGTAGTGTTTGTAACAATAAGTCATTGATTGGTGTCTACTGTCTTAACAAAAAAGTAGGAGTAGTATTAGTAATGTTAGATTTCATTGATTAGTGTGCTACTATGAACAAGTGTTGAACTTATTTAACATTGACATGGTAAATTAAACAAGATTTACGAATATCTTGTTTAAAAAAATTCTAAATTTATCATGCATATTTAATGAAAACCAGTAACATTCATCTGTGAATATAATAATAATTTATACTAGTCAAATTTAGTAACATTTTTTTTCTAATAAATAAAATCCTATTTCTCTTCTAGCAATTTAATGTACATATATTATTTTTTGATTCTGTTTTCTTATACTTATTTTAATTTCCAGGCGTAGCCCTCCAGAACATGGCGGTAACAGAACGGTGCGGTGACTACTGCGCGCCCCTAGGGCTGTCTCCACCGACCGAGTCGCAGCTGCTGCGCCGGCGCATGCAGGACAAGCCGCTGCCCGTGCATTAGCAGAGTACCGACCCTAGCTTCCAGAACATTCTATACATATACACATACACTGAACATGGAACTATGCCAATTGTTGCATAACAAATTGGATATATTGGCGAAATTTTGTGAAATTGATACAACATTGGCAATGAATTTTAAGGAGTGAATGTGATACATAATGATAAACCATATTGTAGCAAGAAATCCATAAATTAAATTCTGCAGAAAAATGATTGGCCGCTAACTACAGTTACATTTACATACAGATTGAATTGAAGAATTTTTCTCAATGTATATTTGGACAAATTCCATGTTTGGATGGAAGTTTCCGTGACAGTTGAGAAGATTGGCAGATTCGGTCACACATAAATATAGGCACGAGTCCTTCTTGTTATAACATACAGATGTATGAGTTATCGCGCGCATCGTACCTTCAAACTTGTGCCTAATAATGCCTTCATGCAAGCAATGTATTTTATAGTTTATTTACAAAAACGAGAATCATATTTACAAAGAAGCTAGGGTTCTGTATATCAATGCGTCATCATCGCTACGTTGTTAGAGCGAAGCTGTAGTGCCACCGCAAGATTACTATAGTTTGTGGACTAACCCGCCGATTGCAAGACAATTTTGTGCGGCTAAAAGCCTGTGAAAAAAATACTATTGGACTTTCGAGCCAACCGTTGATAAATTAGACTCCAGACCTCAAAATTCATGAAAGCTGAGTGTGCGCAGTTTTCGTCGAATAGTTTAAGCGATTGCGGCGTGGCTGTGCCCGTCCATTCCATCGAGCACAGCTCCTTGTGATACGAGATTGCGATCAATCGTGCAACAAATCGACTCGATTCATCATGCGACACGTCGACTGGATCAACATAACAATTCGATCAACCGCGATACAAATCGACTCCATCGAACGGTTAAACAAATTGCCTCGATGAGTCGTGCAACAAATCGACTCGATTTATTTTTCACACTAGGACCGGTTTATCGCACGATGTCGCAAAGTAGACTGTGCCAATGGTTTATTCCACCAGTGATAGATCCGATCGCAATTCTACTGTGAACGGTACTTAGAACTGTAACAGTTTTATTTGAGCCTTTTAAAGATATATTTTTATGAATAAATAAAAACGACTGAATAGTTTTTATCGATGTAGAGTATTTTGTGAGTTTATGTTGAGGCGGTTCGCCGCCGAGACCGTCCCCGGTCGATAAAATCGTATTATATTGAGATAGTTGTGCTGATCTACATACTTTATTACTGCTTCAGATTTTTTTTGGATTTATAAAATCCGTTATGAAATTGAGCTTATGTGTGATTGCCTTTTGTTCGTGGCCTATCCTGCAATAAAATTAAATTTTTGTTAACTACGATAGCGTTTTCGGATACTAGTCTGTATATGTGATTGTTTTTGCATTTTACCAACAATGGAAAAACCACATCAACTTAAGTAAGGATCAATGAAGCTAAGTTTTTTATATGGGAGTTAAGGACAATAAGTGACATTTTGCCTTTGTCAAATAGACAGATATACACAGTGCATTACTTTATACCTTTAAATTAGTTCTCATGCGTACTAATACATGAATATATAAAAAAATGTTTGTGCATACAGAAATTCTCTTAATTTTTCATTTGATGAAGGTACTACTTAGGGTAGGAAGTTCAGAGTGTAATTGTGTAAAGATCTTAGTAGACCATACATCGGTTAGGGCACTGAGCGGCTAGAAATGTCATATGTTATTGACTTAAACTGTGTTGGTTAAGTGTTGCATGGGGTTCCATGGGACTGCCATAATATTGTGATCAGTTTGAATATTTTTATATTGCTAAAAGAATGAAATGTTATGATAAGTATAGACATGCTAGATTGTAATCCTGCGTACACTGATTGGACAAAGTAACACGTAGCGATATACTTGTTGATATTGTTTTATATAAAAAATATTTTCATTATTTTGTGAAGTTAAAATTATTTACCAATAAACTGCTGGCTTTATCCAATCAAATCTGATTATTTGCGCAGTACTTGTTAAATTTTTGTTTATGACTAAACTTTTGATTGAAAACTGTCATTGAAATACAAAATGTTTGAATTTCATTCTGTCTTTTATTATTAATTAACCTGATCCTACTTATATTTTATACGCGAATGTTTTTGAAGATGTTCGTAAGTATACGTGTTGGTCGTTCATACTAGGACTTCTAACTTGGAAGAAAGTTGAGACTTGAGGTAGATCATTCTACATTAACGAGAACTAGTCTTAAGTCTTGTGAACTCTCTTGTGAACCACCCTTCAGTCTTAAATACTACATGCAATCAGTCAAGTCTTAACTCTTAAACTTTATTGCCATGTTCATAAATTTTTGAATGTTGTATGGAACTTACTAAAGAGCAATTACATAGTACCTAAGAAAGACTTCTCACCTTAAAAAATTAGCTCTTGAGATAAAAAATGTGTTAATTCAAGTTTATTTCTTTGTGTGGCTTAAATAAGTCTTATACAAAGCAGCTATAGCCAATGTTAAGTTCATCAGTGTTATTATTGTTATTTAACTAAACAAAGTAGATAAAGTACTAGATGGATAATCACATTTATTTAAGTGCCTTTTGCTTATCTATATTCTAATAAAATAAAAAAAAAGTGTTTATTGCTACTAAAATACAAATTAAAAACATTATAAAATCAACACATATAAACAGATACGTAGCAAAAGACGACATCTCAGCTAATGCTATCCTGAGAGCGAACTCTCAGGATAGCGCTGGTTTTCAGATTTCTTTCGTTTAATTTCGAAAAATAAAGATTTATAAAATTCCGCTAGCCTCAGTTCTCGATCATATACATCTTACAACATAAAAACAAATTTTACTACTAAAAACAAAACCTTAAATATTTTTTATGCTGCATAAAAACGTTATCTGTGTTATCTATCTATTCACTGTGTAAAACGAAACGTCATTGACATGACACTAGAAGTTTAAATCAATCTCAATTTTGGATTTCCGCTAGAGGGCATTTTCATTTGCTCGGCCACGTAAGTCAGGGTCGAAAATTTCATCGTATTACAGTTTAATCGCATTGTTTTTACGTGCTGTGGTAATATGTGAGAATGGTATAGCTGCGGAATCAGTGTAGAAAGTTTTTGTGCTTTTTCACCTCATCCTGCCAGTGGTAAGTCGGTCAGAAATCTTGGAGTTCTGTCATTCTTAGTGAATTTGCGTTAATTAAACATCCTTGTCGATATCATGTTCATTATCGTAATTCAAATAATATCAATGTCACTCTTAGCACTTATATTCTGTCATTCAATTAAAAACATCTATACATTTGCGATTTTCAGATAAACAAGTCATGTCGAACATACCGACGTCTTACAGTAATGCTGTTGGGGCTCATAATTCCAATCTGGGACCATATCAGTTTAATCAGATTCCTCCAGGCCAATTACCAGGATCGTTAAAGCAAGATGCGAACTCCAATAATCCAGGAGGCCCACCTGCGTTCAATAATCAAGCAAATCATTTTAGCCAAAATGCAAACAGCTCTCCAGCATTCAATCACCCTGTGCCTGCTATGATGATGCCTCCCCCATTGTCAAACTCACAGTCTTCACCTATAAGACCTCCAATGAAACCCCCATCTGATCAAAATCAATCACTTAACATTCAAAAACCTCCACCTACTTCATTCTCACCTCAATCTACACAAAATGTATTTAATGCCTCACAATTTCCACCTTCTCAACCCCTCCGACAAATTAATGATAATGCTCCACCTCTCATTCCATCTAGTCAGTATCAACCACTTATGAATGGACCTCCAACATCCAGGCCACTTATGAATCAATTTCCCCCATCAAGTACATTTGGGCCTTCTTCAAACACTCCTACAATAAATCAAGTTATGCAAAAACCAGTCTTTGCTCCAGCTTCAATAGCACCTCCTATGACAAGTCAACAGAATGTTCCATTAAGTGGACCACCCAGAAACAGTCCCCTACTCCCTCCAAATTCCAGTCAGCAAGTAAATGCTCCTTTAGGGCCTATGAGGAATAATACAGTTAATGGGCCTAGCATGCCTGGCCCTTCATTTCCTCCAATGACTAATCCAAAAGAACCACCTAGAAATCTAATGAGTGGTCCATCATCTTTGCCTGCAGGTCCATTGCCACCTAGGCCCCAAACAAGCCAGCCTATGCCTCCAAGCATGGCACCACCTAACTCCATGAATTATAGTACACCACCAAATAACTTTAGTGGTCCTACAAGCTTACCAACCGTAGGACAGTTTCCGCCTCCTGTGCAACCTATTCCAGGCCCTCCGACTTTAAAGTCTAATATGCAAAATAGATACCCACAAATGCCTACCAATAATTTGCCTTCACAAGGAATGCCCTTTCAACAATTACCTCCTCAAGGTCATCAAATATCTGCTCCTGGACATCAAATGCCTCCTCAAGCTCATCAAATGCCTCCCTCAGGTCATCAAATGCCTCCTGGTCAACAATTTCCACCCCAAGGTCCCCAATTCCAACCACAAAGCCATCAAATGCCACCACAGAATCGAATGCCTGGTTTAACTCAACAAATGGGACAATTAAGTGTAACTCAACAAGGTTTCGACCAACTATGGGGACAGGAGGATGTTGATCTGTTGCAATGCAAACATATTTTACCACCATATCCAGAAGAGCCACCAGAGATAAGATTAGGAGCTCAATTTGCCGATGCTCCAAATTGTAGCCCTGAGTGAGTATATATTTCATGTTGTCACTATGATTTGAATTATAAATAGATATTTTGTAGTGAATGATCATTTTCTTGTGATTTATGAGAGCAAAGGTCACTTGGTTGAGACTAAATATAGGTATATTAAATATAGCTATTTAATACTCATTATGAGTAATTAATAACAGTTTTATGTGCCAATAGTGTTAAGTATGTGTATTTATATGGCTTGTTTTCCATACTATTAATAAGGATATGTAGGTAATTATAAAACTGATGATAGTATGTTCTGTTTGTATTTATTTTGAGAGTATGTTTGTATATTCATGTTATTGTTTGTATGTAAAACAATAATGACAAAGATGTTACATTTTTATTTGAATAAATTTGGTACGCAGTTAAAAGTTTAGCAAATTAAAATATAGTGCCTCTATCTACATTTATATACTGATGGTGAAGCAAGTATTTAAAAAAATCTAGTTTTTCATAAAGGATTAAAATTTGTTTGTAGAAAGACCAAGAATTTTAATGGTATAAATAGAACAATTTTAATATTATTGTATATTATTACAGTATTGTGTTTAAATTATTATCAGATAACAAAATTGCTTTCTCATATATACATATGTGTGTATGTATGTATGTAAATGACTTTCAATATACATTTTAATTGCAAGGGCATTGATCTTGTATTGTAACTTTCTTTATGTATATTTTTTTTTACCTTGACTGATAGTAAGATACAGGAAGGTAGTAGTGTTTTGTTTATCTACTCTTTTCCTGTATTAAAAATAATATAAAATATTTGTGTAATTTGTGTGTAATTAATACACGTTTAATATAGGCATCAAATTATTTAGGGTAAATCTGTTTAAATAATTGATATAATCAGGAAGTTCGGTTGATATATTATTAGTAATACAAAAAAGGATCAAGTAATCAGTATACTATAAATAAAAGGTTACCACTAAAAGTTTATTTTTGAGGATGTATAGATTTAATGTCGTTGAAATAAAAAACCTACAAACAATGCCTCAATGTTGTGTGTACTTATAACATGATAAATTAAGGTATAAAAAAAATATAATTTATTTTTTAATCAGAGGTGTTTTTTCACACATCAGTACACCAAAACGAAGGAACATAAGACACCTATGTTAAAATAATTAAACTTAACTATTCAAGTGTTAGTTCAATCAATTTAATATTTATACAGTTGCCCAAAACGCTTAACAATTACACAATATATAAATATGTTTATCTATAACTACATGTATGATAGCAATCACTTGTGATATATTAAGATTATCTTTGTCCATGAAACAGTTGTGATTCAATATTAAATTTACTGTACAGTAAATCTCATTTCTACATTATTGTATGGATTGAAAAATGCCATTCATATTTTTCTCCTTTTGTTTCACGTTCAATGAGGATTTTATATTTATATTGTGACATTGTACATTAAACTTGTTTATTGCATCATGTCACACGTCTTTAATACAACCCAAAAATGAAAAGTAATACTTGAAAAAGTTTTTTTTTACTTAAAAAGGGTCACCGAAAGACTTTGTTTTTGAATGCAACTGGTATTCTTTGCGAAATTATATTTCGCTTTCGAGTCATTCACAAAGTTCAATGAACGACAATATAAATATATGTATATGTAATGATATATCTTTTGTATATATTTAAGTTGTATATAATAAGTTACATAGGAACAAGCACAAGACCTTGTTTAAACCTTCAAAACTAACTTGATCTCACATTTCTTTCCTTCTTTTGCAATGTCATCAATTTATCCTTATCACACTGGGCTCCTATTTTGCTAAGCAGACAATTTTATCTTGTTTGTGTCATATGCTTATATCTTCCCACTTTAGGATTCGAGAAATAAGATCCGATGTATGAGTTATAATTAAACTTAAAGTTATGAAGTCATAGCGGTCCTATTAATTTAAAACAGAGTTGAGGAATTTTTAAAATTGGATAAATACAATCAGACAAGATGCTCAGATGAAACGACTAGTTTTCTTTTTTTAGAATATTCATTCAATTCATTCAACAATTCAATAGGTTTGGTATGGTTCTTAAGCTGATAAATAGGTATAGAGCATAAGGTAATGTGGCATAACCTTAGATAGAGAGACAGCATCAGCGAAGTTGAAGGACTAACTAGTAATAGTATAGATTTAAAGCTTATGTTAATAACACTGTTTCTATTTATGTAAGAAGAGATGATAATATTACATTTACGTTTTCAGAATTTTCCGGTGTACAATAAATCGGATACCAGAAAATAATTCCCTGCTACAAAAATCGAGACTACCTTTAGGAATATTAATTCATCCCTTTAAGGACTTAAATGTAAGTTGGATCTTATTTAATTCTTGGTTCAATGTATATTTAATTATAATTATACTATAATGAGTAACAATAATTTAAAAAATATTTTTGTGAAGATCCTTATTGGATAAGTCTAATAATAAATATGTTTCAATAATGCGTCGAATTTTTCTATTGACATTTTTTCTATTAATATAACAACATGAGGCAAATAAACAATTTTAATAACTTATACATAAATATTTCTACAACGTACATGGCTGGTTAAGTGGAGTTACTTCATGCATATCAAATGCTGAATTCCGCACATTTGTTACAAATGCACTATAAAACAACACATAAATTTATTAAATCTAGTGAATAGAATTCTAAGACGTCACGGAAGTAATTGCAAAATCTTAATTTATTAAAATATGTATCTTTTGTGGAATAGTCTCTCAAAATCTCTGCGTAACACTTTCTGTAATACACACTTTAATATAAAGTATTACTAAGCAGTTTATATAACGTTAAATAAGTATGACGATAGTGTATAAAAATAAAAATAGTAATTACTGGGTCTCTTAGATAATAACGATACAATACCAGTATTTTTTGCTTTGTCAAAATATCAAGATTACTTACTATAGCGCATTAAAGTTACGGAGTGTGGGCTAATAACGTCACATCTTAGTATAAAACGTGCATAGCCGTGACGTCATGCGATTTTTCAAATCCATGTATCACCTTAAGTTTTTGAATAACAAAATAATTAAAAAATACGTATCTCGTATTATTTTTCACTAACCGTGCGGATGATGCCGCACAGGCACCATATAAATCTTTTCCGTATGGCGTATGGTGCCCGAGAGGATGCAAAGTGTAAGGACGAAATGTTTGTTTTTTTGTTTGTTTGTTTGCCAGGCACAAAACTTTGTGAAAGACACCGTCGCACGGCACACAATCGGTCAATCTATCCGTCGGAAATTTAATTAAATTTTGAGTCGTCATTCCAATTACATGTTTCTTTGTATTATATTTCAGCATCTTCCGGTAATACAATGCACCACGATAGTGCGTTGTCGCGCCTGCAGGACGTATATAAATCCGTTCGTGTATTTCGTCGACGCTAAACGGTGGAAATGTAATCTGTGCTTTAGAGTTAATGAATGTAAGTCATGTATTGTATGTGTCTTTATAATACGTTCTAACTATACATATATGCAAATTTTATAAGAACACTTTTCAGTGGTTCTTATCTTAAATATAAAACTTGGATACTTGGGAAACTTAACACCATTTTTAAGTTTATATGTTCTTCTTATTTATAAAAAGTTCTGAATAAACAAATATATCAATCAAATTTGGCACGGGAAGTTCTTCCGTCTTTTTGAAGTCTTTTAATAAATATTTTGTAACAGACAGTTGTAATATTTAAAAGTAATTATTTTGATGCCTCGTTTGGTCAATTTTTAATAATATTTCATTGATGAATCCAATTCTCGTACACTATAATAAATTATTGTAGTCAAAATAAAATTTGTTACTCCAAAAATCCATACCAAACTATATATAATTTCAGTACCCGAAGAATTCCAATACGATCCGGTGAGCAAGTCCTACGGTGACCCGACGCGGAGGCCTGAGATAAAGTCGGCGACCATCGAGTTCATAGCTCCCAGCGAATATATGCTGCGGCCGCCGCAGCCAGCAGTGTATCTGTTCCTATTCGACGTGTCGCAGATAGCTAGGGAATCGGGATATTTACAAGTAATATATTATTTGTATACATGATTAGTACAAGGACGTTCATACACACAGGCATGCGCGCACACATGGACGCATTCACGCATACATACACGCTCGCACGCATGTACCCACCCACTCGATTTAAGCGGGAATTAAATCTGATCCGTCAAATTACAGGCCTATATCGATTTTACCAACCCTCAGTAAGATTTTTGAAAAAATCATTTTAAAACAATTATTAGTTCATTTTAATTCGAATAATTTATTACATGATAATCAATACGGATTTACTAAAGGTCGATCCACAACAGATGCCGGTATAGGTCTTCTTTGTAGTATATTTGAAGCTTGGGAGGAGTCGCGGGATGCTTTAGGTGTGTTTTGCGATCTCTCCAAAGCCTTTGACTGTGTTAATCATGCCACATTGGTCAGGAAATTGCGCCACTACGGCATAAAGGACTCAGCTCTTAGCCTTTTGACTTCTTACCTTAAAAATAGAACTCAAAGGGTTGAGGTAAACGGCAAGAGGTCCAATGGAACTAAAATAGAATTAGGTGTGCCACAGGGATCTATATTGGGTCCATTTCTTTTTCTCATCTATATAAATGACTTACCTTACCTAGTTAAGGATAATGATAACGAGATAGTACTTTTTGCTGATGACACTTCACTTATTTTTAAAGTGAAGAGACAAGAGTCAAATTACGACGAGGTAAACAGTACTCTCTCAAATATAGTAAATTGGTTTAATGCGAATAACTTACTGTTAAATTCTAGCAAAACAAAATGTATAAAGTTTACTCTGCCAAATGTTAGGCAAGCCCAAACCAACGTACTATTAAATGATGAGAAAATGAATTTGGAAGGTACCACTGTATTTTTAGGTATTACACTTGACAGTAAATTACAATGGGGTCCTCATATTGCTAATCTCGCGGGTAAGCTCAG
>JADANM010006178.1:8000719-8034730 GCA_026213755.1 Eurema hecabe
TATATACACACGGATTAGCCAAATGCACTCCAAACTGTATCCACTGAAAGGTTTAACTATAGATGCATACATATATACAGACATGCAGCTACATAACGATACATACTAATACCCAATACAACTAGCATTAAAAAATAGTATCAAGTACCTATTTTTATGTAAATCATACATTTTTTTTGTTGCAGGATCAACATAAACGGCGCCTACCTACTAGACGACGGGGAGACTATGATAATATATGTTTGCAATGGAGTCAGCCCGGCTTTCCTATCAGAGACCTTCGGAGTCACAGCCTTCAGTCAGTTGCCTGATGAAGCGACGAGTATACCCAAGCTAGAGAATGACGGCAATGCGTTGCTTCATGCGTTTATTGAGAAGCTGAACGATGATCGCCCCTATCCCTCTAATATACTTGTAATTAGGTATGCTAAATCAGACTTTTTTTAACATTTCATAACCTAAATTTATAGACAGGCCTTGTTTAATTTTGCAGTGCTATAGAAACTATGCCTGCACTAACTATGCCTATGGTATATTTGCATTGGAAATATGTACATACCTGCTATTCTTACATCACAGAAGCAAGTAACACAGTGAAAGCACAATAAACTAACTCTTGAAAACAATGATATAACTCTTTTAGCCCTATTTTTTCATACTAAATTAAACTAATTTATTAGTTAATGACTAGGTTATTTCAAATAGCTTCTTCAACTTATAATTCTTTATAATTATTTGCAGAGATAACTCACCATCACGAACAATATTCACCGAGCGATTGGTCGAAGACAGAATGGAATCGTCATTCTCTTACTACGAGTTCTTGCAACACATCAAGAGTCAGCTGAAATGAGTTTTGATACAATAAAGTGATTAGTGTATGAAATGTGTACAGTGATATAGTGATATGAGTTCAGTGCAAGTTGACAGACGGTGGTAGGTTAAGTGGAAATAGATATACTACACATAGGGAGATTGCGGTGAGAAATGTTCTTTTCATTTCATTATATTTCTTTGTATAAGGTCAGTCTATTACATCTTTTAATTATTAAAAATAATGATTGATCTATAACATAGAATCTATATCGACAACTAATTTTATTTTTATTCATCAAATTTTGCTTTATTCTTGAAGTGTTTTGAAATGTTATTTCTTTATAAAATCATTAACTTGAAACTTATGTCCATAGATAATATCTATGATATATCCATAGACCCATCTAAAATGTTCAGAGCAGTGTTTCTCTTTACTTGTTTAAAACCTTAGTCTGTTTACCTAGCTTTTGCATAGTTGATATTTAAAAACTAGGAAATTCTATGAAATGGCAACAAGGCATTATAGAAATAGTTTAAATTTTTTTTACCAAATTCTAAAACTATACATTATCAATCTCTCTATGTATAGTAGTCTGACATTTAACGATACCAGCAGAAAACAATTTTTGACTGAATTATTGTTGAACATTATATGATTAGAAATCCAAACTTCATCCACCGCCCTTCAATATATCACATTTATTTCACGCAAGGGTATTGTATAAATTTTGAATCATTGGCTCTGTTATTTCTGTAGTGTTTTACATGTTAATGATTGGTCTATTTATTTTTAAATTATTTCGAATATTTTAACGTTATTGGTCTGTCTACGAAGACAAGTATAGTATGGGACCTTTTATGAAATCAGTTAATAAAGGTTACTTTTTTTAAATAATTTGTTTGTGTATTGTTATCCTTCGTAGTGTATGTGGAACCAAATATTTATATTAAAAACAACTAATATGGGGATTTCTAGTTTACTTCTCATTTCCATTTTTGCAAGACTGCTTACGGATGTATGTCTGAATTCTGTTTTATTTTGTATCGACTCCTATACACACCTTTACTTTATTCATTATGAATGAGATTTTCTCATAGGTTTTAATTAAATACAATTTTTTATTCATTTAAATTATTGTAATGTGGGAAAAGGTATAGTAATATCATTATACTATAATATTTGTAATACTGTATGACCTTATACCTTGACCTGTAATTAAATGAGGTATTAAAAAAAGACTTGTCTTTATTTCAAATAATTATTTTAATAATTAGATCTATGGAGTAAAGCAACATATAAATTTGGTCAGGGGATTTTTTAATGCTAAATTAAATTTATTTGTCCAAACAATAATTTCATGTGCACATCATTTTGGCTGTATTTATAGATTAAGTTTACTTCTCAACAAATTAGGCCCGAACATTGAAACAACAATCAAATTAAAGTATGTCTGATGTTAGAGTAATTAAAAACTTTTTGTTGTAAACCCTCAAATTAATTTGTTGTTTTTTTGTAACTTCGTTGAAAAACATTGTATATTATACCTGCGAGTATGGATATTTTATCTTATCAATGGAATCTATTGTACAGTTTGTCTTACTCAATAAAAACTGTATTTATATAACAACTATGTTTTATTTTAGTAAAAAATTGTTAAAAATCTAAAAAGGTAAAATTGTAAAGGTGAAAACATCAATGTTAAGTAAACATAGCAATAATATCTAAGCAGATAGATTGTATACATATTTGCTTAAACATTTATCATTCAAATGTACAGATAAACTTGTGAAATGGTTTTCAGATTTATTTACAAACGAGTTACTGTTAAACTATTAAATAACTGGGTTCAATTAATTATTGTATACAAAAATATATTAATTCCAGATTTTTAGAACTTATTTCGACAGTGAAGTGCTTCAGTTCGGCAAAGCAAAGACTGATCACTTTTAAATACATTATGTACATAGCTGTCAGATTTATATTATCTATGGTAGCTTGTTGGTGTAAAGATGTGTAAATTTAAACTATTAATTGATAACAATAAGTACTTGAAATAAGATTATTATTGAGTTGATGGAAGTTTCCCGAATCGAGGTGTTGTTTGAGAATGAATGCGATTACAATGGGCTTAGAATACAGATAATAAATTATTGTTAGTATACCTAACTAATGTATATTGTTTGATTATATAAATTATACACACCTGAAATGCTTTGTTTTAATTCGTTTTTTTATTTTCTTACCATAATCATACAAAGTCATTGACCTCTATTTGATAGACACCGTTGGAGATTAGAAAACATAGATTGAGATCTATTTAGACGATTTAAATAAAACAATTAAGACAATCAGATTTATATTAAAAATATAAATAGTATAATTATATCAAATTCAAATTATCGTCCAGTCTAAACGGCCAGATGTCTTTTGGCGCGAATTCGCTTTGAAATATATGGTCGTCGATGAGACTCCATAACCACATGTAGCTTCGCGCACGAAGGAATTTTCCAGAAGATTCTACGACTGCGTTTATTGCGCGTCGACACACCGGGTCCAAATCAGACTGCGTGTTGAAGCAAAGGTTCTTAACGTTGCATCTGAATATCTAAAAACATAATTATTAATAATAAAAAAATACCTAAATAAATATTAATAATAATCGAAAGATAAAAAACTGTTTTTCATGAGCCTGATACATCCAAATCATGTCACATACGACGCCGACACAAATATGCCAGATATTTACAATACTTACATAAAACTATAAAAATTCATAGAAATTGACTTTACCACAGTCCACAACTTCATATTTTACAAATATCAGCCTGTTTGTATGGGCATTTTTACTATACATACGTACAATATACATACATACCTATTTTTTTTGTCTCACTAAACCGATAAAATGGTCTTTTTTCTCAAAACATTTAAAAATAAATCTACAATTAACCTATTTAAATGAATTTATTAACTTAACCATCATTATACGTATCATAATTATTTTGCGTCTCAACCTTTTTTTTGTATTACATTAAAATGTAATAAAAAATTGCGTCTCACTACATATATGAAACCATAGTTTCATACGGCAATAATCCTGCAATCCTACAAATATTATAAATGTGACAGTTTGTGAAAATGTATGTATGGCTGTATGTTTGTTTTTCTTTCACGCAAAAGCGGCTGAACTGATTTAGTTGAAATTTGGTATGTAGATAAGTGATAACCTCGATTAACAAATAGGATACTTTATATCTCGGTATTGCCCCGGGAACGGAAACTACACGGACAAAACCGCGAGACACTGCTAGTGAAATTTAAAGCGAAATCATTTATTTGTTTAAGCTGATATCAAACATTACGTGTGGAATATAAAACTATTTTTTTATCTTTATTGAAAGAGCTTAACCAATATTTGGTTATGGAGCTCTAAAAAATCTATTTATACCGGTTTAAATAACACTTAAGTACTTGGTTGCGGGTACGCAGATAAGATATAGAATCTATTTATATATTAGATATAAATGAAGCAAGTAGGAATACTAATTCTATATTATTATTTTTTTGTGCATATATCTTTTTCGTACAAAGCAACAACTATATTTAATTTCGATAAAGATAATAAATTATAGCATCTTTATCTAATAAATACGATATAAATCTGATAAATGGCTTATTTTGCCTAATCTATACTTATACGGCTAGCGCCCTTATCATAAAATTTCATAGATAAAGAATCTTTGACTCAATGTAATTCTGATTGTTTATAACACCCCCGTGGGTGAGCTCGCGGGACATAGTTTTGTAGGTTGAGTATTGAATGTCTTTCCGTAAAAACCTTCAATAGTTTAACCGTCTTAGAATTTTAGTCAATTGCAAATATCTTGACCCAAAATAAATATGGTAAAAAATGGTTAAATTCGTGTTAGTAGATCGTTAAGTCTGCGCACAATATAATATAGGTACAAGAAAATTCTCCGTACCTATTTATAACAATTTTGATAAAAAGATGATGAAAAAGATAAGATGATGTTTCATATAAAATGAGAGTCTTATAGATTCTCGAAGAGGCTACAATTCAATGATATTATATTAAATAGATATGTTATAAGTGCAACATTTAAAAGAAGACGCAAAAACATCCTAATTAGGACGTCTTACCTTTAGTTGATTGGTTGCCGGTGCATTTACGCGCAACTGACAAAACTAACGTACTGTTTTTTTTCTTTTTGGTTTTATCATTTATCTCTTTTATGCCGTTTCGTATGTGTGTGCTGCCGCTGCTGTGTGGAACGCTTCTTTCGGTTGATTTGTTAGTGTATAACACATCTATTAAGTATAATATCATTGCTACAATCAAAAGACAGTAACATAATACTCAACCTCATGACCACACATCTCAAGCATGCAGTAATTGACAAAGTTCACCGGTATAAGGTCGACCCGGAACCCAAGGGTGTGAAGATGTTCTGGAAAAAATAATCATTGAGAACGGTCTAGCCAGCGAAATTACTGGGCTAATGAGTCTTAACATCTGATGACTCAAAGTGGGGAGCGTCGGTGTAGCGCACCCCTGCCCGGAGTTGGGCTTTATAGCAAAGTTCCGGGTAGCACTGCATTGACTATGGTTTGGCGTTACTCTTACCATCAGGAGTGCGTCAGCTCGTCTCCCCGCTTCATAATATAAAAAAATAAACGATAAAATTATACGCGAACATTCATAAAAAATGAAGTGAGAAACCTTTTTGAAGTCGGTAAAAAAATTACAAGTACTTATACTTTATTATCCTTACTTAATATTATAAATGCAAAAGAAACTCTGTCTGTCTATCTGTTTATAAAAAAAATTGGTACACAGATGGTCTAGAGCCTGAGAAAAGACATAGGCTACTTTTTAACTGGAAAGAACGTTTATACGTAATATAGGTACTGCAAAATATTATATCGCTTATATCCGCTGCGATTTCTAAACTGAAAAACAGGCTTGAGAAGCTTCTCCTTTTTCCTTTTTCCTCGCTGGCAGCTGCCAGAGGAAAAATTGCTGACCATACGAATAAGAAACACGCGAAAGGAACATAGTTATAGAACATCCAAGTGTTACAAGAATAAAAAGAATCATATCATAAATGTTTTACGAAACACAAGGTATACCAATTCAAACAAAACAATCTTATAGAGATAAGGTATTTTGTTATAATGAATAATTTTAGCTGTTATCAACTATGAAGACATGTTTAGTCTCAACTTTTTCTTTGTAATGGTGTTATGATTTCGTCTGGAACTGAACGACCTACAAAATATTTGTGATGATGTAACATACATTATATCATTACCATCAATAGATACGAGTACATGTACATATAATAATTTTGCGTCTCACTCTATACGGTTTGATACTGCAATTACCTACTATGTAGTATTATAAATGTGCAAGTTTGTGAGAATATATGGCTTTTACGCAAAAACGACTGGACTGATTTAGCTGAAATTTTTCATGTACTTAGGTGATTAACACGTAGGATAATTTATATACCGGTATTGCCCCGGAAACAGGAACTAAGCAGGGTAGAGCTTGTATAGTACGCGTCACGAATCTTTAGCGCTGAACGAAACCTGCGCAGAAGTCAAAAATAAAGTATCGAGGTAACGGCGCGGCGCGCGGGGCGTATGATCGTAGGGTGCGCGAGCGTTGATTGGTTGTCCCAGTCGTGTTGTCTTTCTCGCACCGATACGTCAATTACGAGCGCGATTCTACCGATGCGTAGCTATTCTCGTCCAGCGCTAAACATAAATGACGCGTACTATAAATGATAAATTAAATAACGGTAATTGAACTTTGGTCACAATTTCGAGGACAAGGTCCAATCTGGACTAGATAAAACAACAAATTATGGTAGGTACTAATAAATAAACTGGTTTTGTACCTACGCGTTATTATGTAATTATGAAATTTGTACACGTTTTTAATATTAAAATCATACCGGTATTCGTAGATCCATCATCATGACTTGAAGTATTCTAAATTTAAGACTGAACATCATAACAAGAAAAGCCATTAATAATATTTTTGTATTAAATATAAGATGTATACACAATTAAGAGCAGCACATGTTAATATAAGTAGTTTAATGTAATTTTACCTGTACTTTTATATCTATTGTGTAATCTTCTCAGTGTATCTAAATAAATAAATAAATAAATAAATAAATAAATAAAGATGTATGAATATAGCTACTAAAATTTGAATCATCATTATAATAAATACCTCTCAAACCTTGTAGTTTCTGAGGCTTATGGGACAACGTAAAAAAAGTATCGCAGGGGCCATAGTATATACGTACATATTGCATGAATGCAATTAATAAATATTTTTATAAAAAATTATGAAAAAAGCCATAAAAATCGCTTTGTAGCGTAAGTGACATATGTCATCATTTTTTATTACAGATTAAATTAGTTTTTATTGTTTGATGTTTTGGGATTAAAAGTAGCATTATGCGAAATAATGCTTAACATTAAATGTTTTAACTAAATCTTTCTTCATTCATATTTCATATATCGAGAATTTCAAAAGACGTACCAAGCAGCGCTTTTGCATGATGTGTGTAATTACATGTGCAGTGCCAGAAAATAACAAACTAAGAATATACATAGTTTATAATTTGTTTCTGAAAATAAAAAAAGTAATTTAATATAGTAACAGTTCGTGTGTAATAAATAAATAAATCTCCTCTTGTAAATCAATAAGGAACAGTACTTATAAAAATTAGTAGAAACGAAGCAAAGGGTAGCTTATGATATCCTGAGGGCGAGCACTAGACTAGACCCAGAAGAGCGCTGGTTTTCAATCGACAATCGATGTGTCGCTCACTTTCGAGAAACGTCTCGAGAGTTTCATATACATAATATATATTATTTTCTTTATTTGAGGAAACAGACAATGTAGATATTGGATAACGATCGAATAATTAAACTAAAAAATTGTTATAGGGATTATTTCTTTTTTGACGTACGATTTAGGTTTGGGAAGATATTTTAGCTGCCTTCTAGTCGAAATGGCCGATAATTTGAAAGAGAAACATGTTACACAATTATATTTAATTTTGAATATGTTAACCTTTGTAGTCCACTGTACATTACGTCTGCTATCGAATATTAGGACGTGGAGATCTCATGGTTAGATTCGTCAGTTAATCATAGTACACTGAAGCACTATTTTATATTATTTTGGACGGAAATTTACGTCCAAAGCTGCATATCATGATTACAAATCTAATACAAATAACTGGTACTATAGGAATTGAACTTTGTTCGCGCTTTTGAAGACAAAGTCCAATCACATTGGCATTACGACGTTAATAACATAAGTTAATTCTTTAGGTGGTAGTTTTTACGTTTCTTTTTATAATAATTAAATCATTCGGTATTCGTTGACATGCATCACCGTGACTTGTAAAAACATAACAGAGACGCAATAAAATTTATAATTTAAGCTAGAATTATTTAGATTTATTATCTATCGTTGTAAGAAATATATCTATTTCTGGGTATTATAGTAGAACATTAAATCTTCAGGAATGGCGACCAAAGAATCGAACTTTTCAATAATAATATTCGTTATCTTTTCAATAATAATCTTAATTAGGATCAAACAATATTGTGGTAAAAACTGTCGGGATATCTGATGGAAGGTAGGTGCCTTAATTAGGCTTTTAGTCCGTATATCGGTGCTCATTGAGGTTTTTAAGGAAAGTTAAAACAAATGAAATGAAATGAAATTAAGAATGTTGTTTGAACGATGTGTAAATTTTGTACGGTATCTAAATGTTTAGTAAACTGTCAAAATGAAAGATTAGTTTGCTGATAAATTGCACACAATTATTTAAAAATAGTATCTTCTTAAGTCTCTGTTTGTTTTCAAGATTGTGATAATATAACGTTGTACATATAATAAGGAATTGCCGAAAGATCTATATAATTATGTACATTCTTGATTTTTTAACTCTCTTGGGTCTCGACGGTATAGAACTTTTATTTCTTTTTTAATTTTGGTTTTGACAATACAAAAGTTTATCCCAATTGACCGAAGATATAATAGTACATACATATATGTCTGTGTTATACTTTCATGAAGACTATTTAAAAACCCTGTTATATAATACAATTAATATTTAAAATGATAATACATATGTGAAAATGAATAGTTTATACTTTATATGATAAAGATTTTAATCAATAATATTATAATACGATATATAATTCGTTTCACAATATAACTAGTGTCATATAATAAGTCTTGATTTTTAAAGTTAGTTTAATATTCCATAAAATAAGTTATAATCACGCTTACTGTTAAATGTTCTGTAACTACATTTTATAGTACGACGCGAATCACGTTTTGAGATGGTTAACTTGATTCTGTTTGAAGCTACTGTTTTTTAATTAGGAACATTCTGTCGAAAAAATAGACAAAATTATAAGGTAGACAAAGTAGTGATTATTACAAAAGAAGGCTCATTTGTATTGTAAAATAAGAATATTGAGTAATGTGGACTTACTTAACTCAAATTGACATTTCACTTTTAAATCCTTTTAATTTATTTTGATAGTTTAATTTACTTGAAAAAAACAAAATCAAAAATTAAAAATGCCAATTTATCCTTGATCAACAGTAAATTACTGCTACACGATGAATAAAAAATATGGTATATCTATGGCAGTAGTTCGGTGGCCATTATCAGTGTTATAAAGCTACGTGTGGTCAAAACTTGTTATCTCAAGTGCATCAAGCCAGTCAGTTCACAGCGAGCGTCGGCGATAAACGGTCCGCGATGATAATTTACGTTCTTTTAATTGTCGCTGTATTCGTGTTATACACATCGCACAAACTCAGCTATTGGAGCAAAAGAAACGTAAAACATGACCCTCCTCTACCCATATTGGGAAACCACTTCAAAAACATTACCGGCGTCAAGAGTTTCACACAAGTCGCCAATGAATTATACGAAAAATATCCAAACGAGAAAGTGGTTGGCTATTACAGAGGGATGAGTCCAGAATTGATCGTTCGGGATTTAGATATAGCCAGAGATATACTCAATGTTGATTTTAGCCATTTCTACGAGAGAGGTCTCGGCAGGAACCCGGACAAAGAGACACTGCTGCGAAGCCTATTCCATATCGAAGGTGATGGATGGAAACTTTTGCGTCAGCGCATGACGCCCGCTTTTACGACGGCTAAGCTAAAGGCGATGTTTCCACTAATCATAAATTGTGCCGAAAAATTGCATACTGCAGGCGATATTGTGGTGAAAAATGGCGGTGAATGTGATGTTCGCGAGTTAATGGCTCGATTTACGACGGACTTCATAGGCGCATGTGGGTTTGGCATCGAAATAAATAGCATTAACAATGATCACTCGGCGTTCAGAGCGTTGGGGAAAAAGATGTTTTCTGCGTCTTTTAGACATACCTTCTTGTTAGCTCTTTGGGAACTTTTCCCCAACATGAGGGATTTTATAACTGTGGCCGATCAAGAAATAAAAGATCACATCACGAAAATCGTTGTCTCAATTTTTGAGCAAAGGCAATATAAGCCGTTGGGTAGAAACGATTTTATCGATCTTTTACTAGAGCTATCTGCAAAAGGTAAAATAGAGGGAGAATCTATTGAGAACTTTAATAGCGATGGAACTCCGAAGAGTGCAGAGCTGTCGCTTGATTTAGACACGTTGGTTGCCCAAGTTTTTGTTTTCTTCGCCGCTGGATTTGAGACGTCGTCATCGGCCACGAGTTTCACTCTCCACCAACTAGCTTTCAACCCCGACGTACAGGTTCAAATACAGAATGAGATCGATTGCGTCTTAGAGAAGTATAACAATAAGTTATGTTACGACGCGATTGCTGAGATGACGCTCTTAGACATGGCATTCAAAGAGGGTATGAGACTATTTCCGTCTTTAGGTGTTCTTCATCGAGTTTGTACAAAGAGGTATACTATAAATCAGCTTGGAATTACGATTGATCCTGGAGTAAAAGTGGTAATTCCAGTGCAATCTATCCACCATGATGAACAATATTACGATAATCCGAAAGAGTTCAGACCTGAGAGGTTTTCATCAGAATCTATGAAAGAGCATAATAAATTCACTTACATTCCATTTGGTGCCGGCCCTAGAAATTGTATTGGTAAGTTCACATTGTATCATTTTTATCGTACTTCTATATTCCGTAGCTCATTATAGTACAATTTTATTTATTAGGGTGTGGAAAAAAAATTTAAACTTTTATTCAAATAAAATATATTTAAATTAAAACTATAGTAAATTATACAATATGTTTACATTCAAATTCAATTCCAATAAAAAATACAAAAATATCATATTTAATTCAATATTTAATTGCGTATTTATATGACTTGTTACATTTAATATTTCTTATCTATATCTATGGCAATGTATACAAGAATGGTTTAATATCAATTTGTGTCAACTGATACGTTAAAACTTACCATTTACCGCAGAAGTGTATCGAACTTCAAGTACCTACATGATTGTTATATTATTGTGATTAAACTGTTAGAGATTAAAAAATGGCGTCTCCGTGATTTACAGTATTTTCACAAGCTTTTTTCATTTTTATATATTTTGTCTTTTATAATATAAGATGCTATAGATTTTAATCTATGCGAGTCTACGTAAAGGAAAAAATACTTAATAGAGAAATATGTATGATTAACAATTATTTTGTTCATAGGTTCACGTCTCGGACAAATGCAGTCGTTAGCTGGTCTAGCTGCAATCCTACAGAAGTTCTCGGTGGAACCTTCAGAAAATACTCCAAAAGAACTCCCGATCGATCCTTGGATGAACATCGTACAAGGTGTTAAAGGAGGTATACATCTCAAAATGACGCTAAGGAAAAATAAAACGGTTTAAATTTGCTAAAATCATTATAAAAGTAAAATCATTGTACAAAAAAATGAATTTGAATTTTAATAAAATGGTAAAGGCTTTATGGATCAATGTTTTATTATTATTATCATCTGTATTTATTAATAATTGTTTTTTTAAAGTTACACTATATAATAATAATTTTATAAGAACGATTTTTTCTCATTGTTTAAATTTTATTATAATGATGATTTTATTAAAGAATTTTTATTGTTATTGAGGAAGTTTACTAAGGATGTAAATACTGTATATTAATGAAATAAATGTTTATATGCAATTATGGTAGTTTTTATTTTACCTATTAAATCATTGTATAGTATAAAACAAATCGCTTTCTTCTGTCTGTCAACATGTATCCTTAATACTTTAAAATTACGCTGAAACCGATATAACCGATCTTCATGTGATTTTTAATAGATATATTGATTCGAGAGGTATACGACTATAAGATGTATAATACATGCATAATTTTAATTTATGTGTACGATGCCGGGGCTCGTCGCTAGTTATCTATAATATAAAAAAAAACCAAATGTGTTCAGTGTTACTAAGTAGGAAATTTTCAATAATATTAATTTAAATTATAGTCCCAATTTATGGAATTTATTCGTTGAATAAGAATTAGTTATATAATATTTAAAATCGGTTCCCTTCAGTGTAAAGTAGAAAGAATGGATATCATGGGTTATTTAAGACAAAATCAAAGAAAAATATTTATCTACTAGGCTATATAATAAAGTACTAGCACGCTTGAAAGGTCTTAAATTCATAAAAGTTCACAACCCCCTATCGCCCTATAGAAGTCTTATATAAGCCATGTTCTTTTTTTCCAAGATCCATGCAATTCCAGTATCCTTTAAAAATATCCTCATGAAAGGCTTGTGTAAGAAATGATACGCCTCATAAAAGCTATAAGCAAAATTCAACAAGTTACAGTGCAATGCTCTGCTAAAACAATTCGAACAGGAAAATAAAAAAGAAATATTCATTATAATACATAGTTCCAAATGCCATTATAAATTGCTAATGCGATTTAAGATTATAAATGGGGATTCTATTAACCCTTCTGCCAGAAATTTTATGAGAGCATACATTTATCAAAACTTAAGAGTGCTATCGTAATAACTGATAAACTTATCATTACAAAGCGATTTCTTTCAAGCAACTACACATCAGAAAACATGACAATGTAAGAATGAATATTTAATGTTTTCTTATTGTAATATCAGGTTTATAACAATATTATTATTAGATGCTTATTTCTAGCGGTACTTAAAGTTTGTGACAGTGTGAAGTTAAATTCTCCGAATCTACTAAGTTTCCCAAAAGAATTGAAACCTTAAGCCAAAAAAAAAAGATATTTGAAATGTCTCCAGTATAAAATATAACATTTATTATTTAGGTACCTACGTACACAACTACAAAGGCTGATTCCATTTTGGGTAATATTAAAACTCCTTTAATTTAATCAAATAAAAAAAATACATTAGCGACAGTATTGCTTAAATGTCCTATCAAAGTTTTAAACACTAACAAACCCAATAAAGGACAAGATAAATAAAATAACAGTCTCCAAAGAACAAAAATAAACGTGGAATGCCGGATATTGCAAGCTCACGAGATCTACAGGTGTTTCTGAATTCAGCCCGAGACCGAGTACACAATTTTGAAATTCACTATTCAGTCAGTGATCAGTCGCTCACGAGTCATTCGTCGGTCACGACTCACGGCACAGCGCGCTTTCAATTCGGCGCGAGCGCACGCCACGAACAATATTACGAGAAGTGAAGTGTTATCGTGAATGGTGAAAAGCATAAAAGAACGACAATAGTTACGATTACAGTCAGTAGAATAACGATTTAAATTTAATTACCTGAAAACATGAAGGTCTTAACGGTAGACGATAAAGTTGTGAGAGTTGGTAGCGAAAGGGAACCTACAGTTGAACCTGAAGTATCTAAATCTTTAAGGGATGAATTAAACAGGTTAGAGATTTTTACTTTTTTGTAACTATAATACGAGAATATCTGTTCAAATGCTAAGTGACACATGCAGTTAGGATGTAGCGTGATAATTACATTAGATACGCTAGTAATTATTAGCAGCAGGTGCATGTTTGTAGAAGAAAAAATCAGTAACCGAATTAAAATTCTTTTATAATGATAGTGAAGTTATAGGCTTAATACTTATTGAATATCGTCGTTAGGAAAAGATTAAAATATTTTTTTTTTTAAATTTAAATAATCGTCACAAAAATTTACCTAGACAGTAAACAAAACTCATTTTCACCACACACTACTTCAATTCAATGGTTTAAAGGTTTATGCTTCGGCTTTGATGGAGAATAATTTAAACATAAAGAAATATTTTAAAATGTATGTCTGTAGAGATGTGAAGTTTTTATTTTTCAATTAAATGTAAGGAAGATATAAATAAGGATATATCATATAAGGATTTAATTTAAATAATATTTTCACCAAATGAGAAAAGGGCAACTCATGAATAATTGTATGTAAGCGTCAACGTCAAGCGAATTCTTAAGCCTAAATTGGCGCGCTGCCAAAATGACACAGCCGCGTGGAATGTGTTGTGTTTACGCATTGTTGATGTTTTTCATACAACTAGCCTTTCGGTTTTCCGTTTTACTGGATTTCACTTGTTTTTGATTTAATCCTATACTAAAAAGTCTAGCTAAAGTTAACAAGTTAAATAAAAATTTAATTAAATCGAGAACTATAGTGTCCTTATAGAAACAATAACAATACCAATGTATTATATTAAATAGATATGTTATAAGTGCAAAATTTTAAAGACGCAAAACATCCTAATTAGGACGTCTTGCTTTTAGATGATTGGTTGCCGGTTCATTAACGCGCATCTGAAAAACTATCATTTATATCTTTCTATTGTTTTGACTTGTATGTATATGTGCTGCCGCTGTGCGGAACACTTTTCGGTTGATTTGTAGGTGTGTAACATGTCTATTATTTATAATATTATTGAACAATATAGTTAAAATAGGCAAGCCAATAAAGTAAGTTATTTTGATTACTATTTTTTAATGTTGGTAATACTATTTTTTTTCTGTTAGAGGCTGTCCGCTTGGCGTTTCGCGCGTCATCGACTCTGTATACATATGTGGAGCTCATGCTTTGCCCGGGGCTGTGAAGGCTCTCAGGCCAGGTCTCGTGGTAAACGCTGCGCCTGAACTTCCACCTCCCCCTGAAGATTATGTACCTAGACATTACGTACCCCTGCTGGATACACCCAATTCCGATATGCATCCGTATATGGAGAGCGTTGCAGACTTGATTAATGAAGTGAGTATACTGAATCTATGCATGAAGGTACCTTTAAGGGCCTTTAATACCTTTATGGGTTAAACGCGTTCAATTTTTGAAATAACTGTCAAAATATCGTATGTTCGTACCTTATGAGCTATTTACTGACTGATATTTTTTTCATAATATTTTGGAAAAGGTGCATTTTTGACCACGTCTGTCATATATAATGTTTTCAGTATTTTTTATTGTTAAAAAAAATATCCGTGATGAAAGATTATTTCATAGATATAGTGTTATACAAGAGGTACAGCTCTTTATAATAAGAATAGAAATACATTAGGAAAGAATTATTTTTCTTATGATTTATACAAATGTTTGCATCTTTAAAAATTACCAATACCAACTTCCGTTACTGTTTTTTATGTGACATTTGACATAGCATTTTTTTTTTAATTTCTCTTTGATTAAAATTATTTTTATATTGTACTAGCTGTAGCCCGCGAGTCTGTCTGCGCGGACTTTCATGTAAACTTTGACCCACCCCGCTTATTTAAACCCTTTTCCCAGTTAAAAATGTCTTTTCTCAGGCCTTAGACCATCTGTGTACCAAATTTCATTAGAATCAGTTCCGTGGTTTTAGCGCGAAAGCGTAACAGACAGTCAGACAGAGTTACTTTAGCATTTATAATATAAGTAGGAATAGGTTCACTATTTAAGTATGTTTATATCTGATTTTTGGCGCAGGTGGTCTCAAGAAATGAATTGGTACTGGTACACTGCGTGGCTGGCGTGTCTCGGTCTGTCACGCTTTGCTTAGCGTATTTAGTGAAATGGCACAAAATGACTTTGAGGGACGCCTACCATCATATGAAACGACGAAGGTAAGCTTATGTCAATGTCAAATATATTTCTATTTAACTAGGCTACATAATTATGGCAACACTTTTGAATCTTCATGGTATTATCAAAACAATAATTTACCATCGCTTTGGAAAGTAGTTTCTGTCTTTCTCTGTTTTATCATTATAATAGTAACTGTTATTTTTAAAGTAGCATTTTAGGATTACTAACTTTAATTTCGAATATTTCAAGTTGTTGGAAGCTTATAATCTTTTTTAGAGACATGAATGTCTATTATTTTTTTAAAGATTTCGATATATTTGTTTACATCATTATTATAAATAATAATACGTACCAATTAATAATTGAATCACATTTTCAATAGCATTGTTTTTTAAAGAATAAGAGATTATATAGGATAAGATGCAATGTATAATTTCACATGTAGAAATCTTATGACGTATCTAAAACAAAGATATCGACAGTACTAGACATTTAAATGTATCATTGTTTTAGGCCCCAAGTGCGACCGAACACAGGATTTTTCAAGCAACTAATTAAATTTGAAGAACGCTTGTTCGGCGAAGCGTCAGTTAAGATGGTCTATTGTGAAGCTATCGATAAGGAGATCCCCGATGTATACGAGCCAGACTACAGTGGTATGACGTGGTTCAGACAGCGGTATGGACCTATTGAGAGCTAATTATATATAAATCTATACATAGATTAAATTATACTTACTATAGGCGTTGTACGATATGACGGAAGCTACGTTGAAGAGTAGGTCCTTATTTTCTTCAAAACCAAAGTCGAAAGTATCTATATTCAATCAGGCTACATTATAACACTTTTGAATCGTCTTGGTATTACAAAACATGTACCACCTGTTCGGAAGGCGTTTCATTTCCACATGAACGAGACAGTCGAACGAAAATAACGATGACGTCATTTGTGTTTTGAAAATTTGCTAGGTAACTTTCAAATAGAAATATTTCAAGCGTACTTTAAGCTGTATTGTAGTCAGTCATATGATATATTGATTTGATCGGAATTGGATTTATTTTATATATATAAAAAAATAAAATAACCCATTATTGCTGTTATGATAACAAAATTAAAATAATACGATTAGATATCAACAAAAACAACAAATAACAGCAAACGGAGAGGGCTGTAGTGCTGGTATTCAGCCTACCCGTTTGTTTTACACCAGGTTGGCTACGTAAAAAATATGAAATTTAACAAATAATTGAAAAAGAAACACTAATTAGACTTTAATTTCATTTAACTTCCACATTTTAGGATTGAAAATTGTTCTTCTGCATATCAATGTAGCGTGCGTCTAAGAGGTCTAATAATTGTTGTATGTTGGGCTATACGTGTTCTTTATAAGACTGAGGAATGATTGCGTAATTACTATAATTAGGTAAATTAATATAAGCTATTATAAGATTGATGTAAATGAATCAATGTTTAAATTCTTCGTGCTAAATATTGAATTGTGATAATTTTTGTAAATTGATAGTTTAATGGGACCAAATAAAGAAATAATTTGTATACATGAATTTTATTTTTTTCCCGATTTAATAAATTCTAGACATTTATTTATTACTAGGCGTGTCTCGCCGATTTTGTCCGCATTTACGCATGTATAATATACATAAATCTTCCTTTTGAGTCAATCTATCTGATAAAATAAACCGCATGAAAATTGGTTGCATAGTTTAAAAGATATAAGCATACATAGGGACAGAGAGAGTTAAGCTACATAGAGTATTTATTATTTATTTTATTTTTATTTTTATTTTTATTTTTATTCTATGAAATGGTAAGAGAAACGCCAGCCCATAACCAATGTAGCACCGGGCAGGGGTGCAGTACATTGAGGCTCCCCACTTTGAGTCATAAGATGTTAGAGTGATACACGAAAAAAAGCCGGGTAAAGCCGGGCGCAGCTACTTATATGTAATAATAAAGTCTAAATGAAATAGGGAAGAAAAATATAGAGATAGTATATAATTGCAGCCTTGATCCATATAAATATTGCATAGTACACAGTAATGAGTAATTCCATTGAAGCGATGTTGTTGGCCCCGTGGCATTGAGCGGTGAGTAAAAATATACGGCGCCGATTTCCGTGACCGTCGTATAGTACGCTACCAACAAACTAACGTGAGCTATTCCTATATAATTTGAAAATAATTTATTAGTAAAAGGTATTTTTTAATTGGAAAAATATGATACGGGTTGTTTGACAATTGACAGTTAAGAGGCGCAATTAAAGAATGGACTAGATACCACTTTTTCGCTTCGATTTTAGTAATCAAGACTAAGAACTGGTGTTACGTTCATACCTTCTATTTTCTAAGATGGGGGAAGTATTTCAGGGACAGGCTTACCAAAGAAACAAGCGAAAAAAAAGAAAAGAGACAAATGGATATCTTTATCGTATGACCTTATAGTAGGACGTTGGTACATCGTGAGTTTTCAATCAGATAAATCCGACATTACATGGATTTCCTTCCTCGCAAGGCACGGCAGTTAAGAGTGATAATTGCCAAAGAAAAAAGTTTGTTATAGTTTTTTTTTATTATCCTTAAAGTTTGCTTCAAAAGTTAAGCTTTTTTTTCGAGTTATATTTACTTTAAATGAAAAAATTCAACACTCAATGTAGATAAAATCGACGTCCCTAACATCGCCTTATATATAATAAGAAAGTATGAAATATATCTTTGGATAGCTTCGCTGTCTATCACATCGAGCAGATACAACAATGTAGGAGCCTCGGACAATGCGAATACTTCCTGATTGTGTAATCGGGATCTAAATACATTTTAGATCATTCCGAATTTCGAAACGCGGGTTTAATGTTTCTTTGTTAGTTGGTAATTTCGAATAAGCGTAATGATTACATTCTCTTTGGTTTATAGCGCCTGAAATCCTGGCTAGTTAACGTCAAACGTCACTGTCAAAGATTTTGACAGTTTTGTTTTTTTTTTAATATAGTCTTTGTATGTATTGTAATAATGATTTAAATACGAATAACGGCTGCTCATATTGTAACACTGTCCGCGCTACTGTTGTTTGTTGTTTGTGTAGAGAAAGAAGAAATGTCAGTACGATATGTTATGTACCTATAGGTCTATACGATTAAAACGCACGTAAAATCAGTACACATTAGTATTATACTATAAACTAATAGTCTTAAAAAATGCAATTGGTATCCAAGTGCTACAACCATCTGGTCATCATCAAGTCCATTAATAAGTGATTGATTTATCGTATTCACTTCATAATGTTCTTGGTAACTTACCAAAACGAACAATGACATTCTTTTGACATGTTATGAAATAATTGTTTCGTCAATACGATTATCTACCTTTAACTATTGTAAAAAGGGCTATTATTGTATATTGGTTGACGTGATTTGGCAAAAAGAATCAAGTTCAATGTTTTTTTTTGTAATTAGCAAGTCAAGTCAATGCCGCCCACAAGTCCATAAATAGCATTTGGCAACGATTTATAAGGGATTCTTTTACAGATGCTGTCACGAGAACATTTCGAATGCTAATGAGTTTAAAAGCTTTTATTTTTGAACGTAAAAATAAAACATAGCTAAAGGAGATAAAAACTAATATATACCAATGGTAAAACTAACAACCGTCGACTTACTCTTCATAAATGTAACTAACATTCTTAACTTTTATCTTTACATCATTAATGTTATATGTGTGTTATATAGAGGCTTTAAAGAAATATTAACAAATAAATAATAGAATTTAACCCCAAGAAGACACAGGTCTGCGCGTTTACCGCGAAGAAAACACCCTTTGTCGTATCCCCTCGGTTTGAGAATACTCCCTTTGGTACCACAGCCAGTATCGGTATTTTGGGCGTCAACATCTCGAGCGATGTTCAATTTCGAGGTCATTTGGAAGGTAAGGCCAAGCTGGCCTCACAAAAGCTCGGCGTGCTCCAGAGAGCGAAGCAGTATTTCTCGCCCAAACATCGCCTCATGCTTTACAAAGCGCAAGTGAGGCCACACATGGAATACTGCTTTCATCTCTGGGCCGGAGCCCCTCAGTATCAGCTCCTTCCATTTGACCGCCTTCAACATCGAGCGTCTCGGATGATTGACAGTACCGACCTTACTGATCGGCTTGATTCCCTGGCACTGCGAAGAGATGTCGCGTCTTTAAGCGTTTTCTACCGCATGTATCATGGGGAGTGCTCAGAGGAGTTGTTCGGTTTGATACCTGCCGCTGATTTCCACCACCGCACTGCACGCCACAGGTTACAATACCATCCTCACCACCTTGACAGCTGGCAGTCAAGTACAGTGCGTTTTCGCAGGAACTTTTTGCCACGCACGACCATCTTGTGGAATCAGCTTCCTCATGCAGTGTTCCCGAACAAATACGACTTGGGGACCTTCAAAAAAAGAGCGTACCTATCCTTAAGAGGCCGGCAACACACTCGTGACATCACGAGTGCTCATGGGCGGCGTTGATCGCTTTCCATCAGGTGACGCGCCAGTTCGTTTGCCCCCTATTATATATAAAAAAAAAAGATACTTAAACTAAATATTTATAAACTGAATACCTAACGGACGTGTTTCGATCATCTATCTACCATTATCTAGCCTTTGTACTGAGAGTAACTCTTAGGTATTTATATAGATATAGAACTTTAGAGGGAAAGTCACGTTCTAAAAACAATCTCTTCAACCCTATATAAAATGTATTTATTAATTTATTTATAATACTTTATTGTACATAACATCCAAAAATCAAAATAACTAAATAGCAATCTCTGCCAGGCAACCTGAGAGGTACGGAAATGGATAAGATAGATATATATTATAATGTACTAGTATAGCTATACGAATTTACCTCAAACATTTTCAATTTCGCATTGAGCACGCAATTTCCTTTACTGCGTCGCGTCGCTAAGAACGTCCTACGCTAACAAACATTTAAAGTGACCTTGTATTCAAATACCTCGTCAACTTCCATACGAATTCCGGAGTATGATTTGGCAGACTCTTACCTATGCAAGGGCAGGCATTAAATTTTCTTTTGGATATGTCCCAAAGACCTTGCGAATGTTGAATTTTAAAGGGCTCTTAATGAGTTCCGTCCTAATTCTAAGCTATAAATCTTATATTATTAAACGACTTTTTAGTCCAAATAGTAGGCGAAAAGTAGACTGAGTGTAATGATATTAAATATTCGTATGAAAGTAATTGTAATCTATTTTGATATTAATACATAATTACTGATAACGGAGCATTAGCATACATGTTAGGTACATAGGTGTATAGGTATGTAAACCACGTTGTTAATTAACTGTTGCTTGCCTAAATTCAGCCGAATCCTCTCAGTAAGTTATACCCGAAAAAGTAGGATACATACATCTCATATACAAAACCATCACTTTATTTTATACTAGACTTGCCCCGCAGTTTTACCCGCGCAGTTCTTGTTTCTTAGGGATATAAATTATCCTTTGTGTTAAACTAGGGTCTAATCTATCTGCATGTCGAATTTCAGCCTAATCTATTCAGTAGTTTTTGCTTTTAAGAGTAACAATCATACAAACATCACCAATCACAAACTTGCACATTTATAATATTAGTGTAGACATTATCCTTACAAAACGGTCGTCAAACTAAAAATATTTAGGACCCAATTGTCATTGACTTACAGCTCAAATATTTCGCGTATCGTTTGGAGATTAACCTCCAATAAATCACCGATTTCATTGCTTCAGCCTCCAGTACGATTCTGAAAAGCGCTAAATCTTAATAATGTAACCTCGACGTATTTATACGACCTCTTCGAATTATTAATATTGCGAGTGATACTTTAGTATCTTAAATTTTCATTGTGAAGACAAGCGCTGCTTAATATACGATTTGTTTGAGCAGTAGGTACATATAGCCTAGTAGGGGAAAAAAATGGCGAAGTAAAAATCTGTAAGTATATTGGGCATATTCGAATGAGTTTGCAATTATCGGAGGTGGAAATTATTAACACTTCTTCAACTCACTTATTAGCAGTGAATTAACAAATCTTTCCAAATGTATACTAATACGAGAACAATGAATCATTTTTTTCCTGTTGGAAAGTACAGCTATAAGCTGTTATAACAACGAAGTGCTCTAATGCCTTCCCAGGGCGGGGAGGCTTCTTTAAGGGTATATTTTTATTCCAAACCTCTAACGTTTTATTTTAATTGAAATGGTTTCGTGAGTGTGTTAGTCTTGTGTAGTTCGTAACGTTTAATTCCCAGAAAGTATTTATAACGATTAATGAATTTTAACGACTTTGGGTGCTTCAAGAAGAGAGCGTACATCTTTTTAAAAGGTCGGCAACCCACTCCAGAGTTGTCAAGCTCTGCGAGTGTCCACGGCGGCGATCACCACTTACCATCAAGTGCCTCGCCTGCTCGTTTACCCTATGTTATACAAAAAATCAATGAAAATGGTGCTTTTTGGCTGTCTAGCGAAACTAATACGAACTAAGATCTAAATTAAAGTGGCCAGATCTTTTATCAGAAAGACATGATGACAGTCGGTATATCTGGACTGCTGGATGTGGCCGACATATTTTGAATTCCATTTATTTATAGCGAATATTCTCTCAGCATTCTAGAATATTTTTAAAACGTCGCGACTACCATTTGTATGTGACATAACAGCGATGAGCAACATATGTCATTTATTAACGTAAATATGTACTAGTGTTGCCCTGTGGTTATACCCGGTTAAACCGAAACCACGGTAAATATTTTTATAATAATTTAGCTTTTCGAGACGGGGATAAATCTACACGACGACCGCTTGGCGCAGTGGTAACACAATTGCTTTCTACGCGAAGGGTCGTGGATTCGATCCCCACACCGGAAAAATATATTTGTAATTTACATTTGTATTTTTCTGGGGTCTGGGTGTTGCTATGTTTCGTATGTATTTACAAAAGAAAAAGTATGTATATGTAATTTATTCCGTTATCTAGTTGCCATAATACAAGCTTCGGCTTAGCTTGGAACTAGATGGAGCTGTGTATAAATGTCCTGAAAATATTTATTATATATATTTACAATGATCATTAATTTGGCAGCTGTTGTCCAGTTTCTGACCCAAGTAATACCCCTAAGCAAGCCCCTAAAAATGAAGTTTCATAGTTTTACAAGTACAGTTGACATCAAAAAAGCATTTCTTACTCCTACATTAGCTTTAGACTCATATTTTATCTATAAAAAGAAGGCAACTGTCCAGATTTCATCAAAATCGGTCTCGTGGTTTAGGAATGCAATTGCAACCTTCACATTAATAATATTATAATATACTAAACGAGTTTATATATATGTTGGAATGTCATCGTACGTCTTTGTAGTGCAAATATGAGTTATTGTTTGTTTCAATTTTGAAGAGTAATTAGAACGCTATAAGCCTGTATGAATTATTAGTATTTAGTACGATTGCATTCATATCTCTGGATATAAAGTATTTGGGACAGACGCGTAACTCGAAGTCATCAGACGGAATTCCTCTCACGGCATTAAACATATATAAAACGTATACAATAATAATACATAGCACCCCAATGAGCACGCAAAGTGAAGCCATTTCAAAGTAGACAAATTTGTCTACTTACAAGATAGATAGTTTGAATCACTTTGAACATTAATACAATTAAGCCTTTACCTTTAACTTGCTAAACTTTAAACTGCATAAAAAACAATTTATTTATTCCGTGAAACGCTAAGCAGTGGAACTCTCTTCCATTTTCAATTTCTTCAGTCTTTACCAGGATAATTCGGATCTTTTAAAAGATAACAGTGCATTTTCGTTCAAAATCAGGGAAAATTTCCCTCTGTTTTTAATTATAAAAAAATATTCTTAAACAAAACTCGTTCAACTTGATACTTACTGTAAATTGATTTGGTTAAAATATAAAAATACTTCAAAACCGCAAGTGAACCAGGAACACAGACGAATCAAGGAAGCTTCCAACCACATTCCTAAAGTCACCGCAAATGCTGACATTTTCAACGATAAAAGCGAAGACCAAAACATCAAAGAGTCGGGAAATATCACCGGAGATAGCATTGTTAATTGTGATTTATGATGTTGATGAAAGTTTCTTAAAGTGCTCAAAATATACTTATACCTAGTGTAAATCCATACTTAATACTATAAATGCGAAAGTAACTCATCTGTCTGTCTTTCCATCACGCTAAAACTAGGTCTAAGGCCTCAGAAAGCACATAGGCTACTTTTTAACCGAAAAAAAGGGTTAAAAGGGGGTGAAGGGTTTTCAAAGTTTATATGAAAGCCCACGCGGACGGAGTCGCGGGCAGCAGCTAGTAATATATAAAACTACTAAAGTAGGGCACGTATTAAAAGTTATTATAATAAGCTATTATTTCGAAGCGAAAAAGCAAACGGAAGATTGGACTAGCAGTCTCATTTTATCAGTCAAGGCGTTTTGTTTCCACCCTCCATAAGTAATAAATCTTTTATTATATTATCAACGAAACTGCCTTGGTGTTCATGAGCGGTATTCCCCATCAGTTAAACCCTTGGCCAGGAATCTCAAGGATGTCATGTCTCAATACCGAGTGAGCAAACTCGCGTGTATCAGCTAGCCAGACATGCCGTACCAGTCTAGCAGTGGTGCGTAGTGGCTGATGGTATGTTGGCAGCACGCCAGAATGACATGGACCGCCGGAATGCCGTTATATTGATACCGTTGAAATGTTAATGATATGCTGGAGTATCGTCTATGGTATTAATGGTTCGAGATTTTAATGCTTTCGTTTCTAATTATAGTATCGGAAACAAGTACTTGGTTTATTCGTACTTCTGTTAATCGAGATATTGTATAGGCGGTATTATAAAAAAAAATATTTCTCCTTTGGAAATTATTTTCAATTTAATTGTATTTGACTTACTTAATTATGTTTCGTAGACTTTATTTATACTCAATAGTGCGTACTACGACATCAATGTACTTTGGGAATAAACTATATAGCAGATTGAAAACTATTGGCAGATTAAAGTCTGCGAAGACTTATAAACCAAGCCATTTATACGTTAAGTGTTTTATTTGTTTCATTTGGACTACTCTAAAAGGAAATATATTATTGCATTTCATCGAGAAATAATTAAAACCTGTCAACATAGCTTATACCTCGAACACCACACACACCATTGTACACTTGACCTTCTGAATACTCTTAACTCCAGAATTATATTTGTATTATTATTTTTAAACCAATCGTGGGGGTACGCCGTACCCGTCTTCTAGGATAGGGTGCATGTTTATTTATGAAATTATTAATAAATTCATAAGGCTTTGTTACGCTTAGGTTAGAAATTAATCGAGACACATCAGGAGCTGGTTACGCCCATGTTTTGAACATATGTGTTGGCACAGCGAAACACTTACGTACAAGTTTACGTAAAAACAGATACAAAATTTTCCGAGCTTGTTTTCTCAACAACCCGCAAATTTAGGAGCAAACATACGTTCGTGTTTATTTAGAAACAGTTGGAAACCATTGATAATGCCCAGACTTACCTTATTCCGGGAACCTGAGGAATTTCATAAACAAAATAACCGACGCGAAATATCGAAATTAAGAGGTCATTCACCGGATTTACTCGATACAAATCTTGGTGGAATTCAACAAGTGTGATTATTAAATCACGTTCTAACGTCTGCTGATGCTTTACGATGAAGATTTTGAGTCTGACTCATCCTGCCAAGACAGACTGAATTATTTAAAAGCAACTAGCGGTCTGTTCCGACTGCGCTCGGGGTATATACCTTAATCATGAATGACAACAATGAGAATTAACAAAGTTAAAACCGTACGAAGCAGTCATCGGTGCAGTATATTTTATTGACTAAATATTAAACAGTTTGCTAAATAAGGAAATAGTATCTGCTAATATGCATTATTGTTGGATGGACATGAATAAATAGTGTTCTCTTCTAGACAAAAATTGTTTGGGTTTTTTTATTATTGAAAATATTCTTCCTCACACAATACATACGGATTAAAAAAGAAACCATTTTTCACTATCTTTAACTTCGACAATTTCAATTTAATTTCAATTAAACTCATATAGTATCTATCTGAATTACATAAGCATACAATTTGTCGAGTCCAATACATATGAAGTGTGCGTGTGTGTTCGCATATTTCCACGCTATTATTAGACCAGATTTGATAAGATGCAGGTCCTCGAGAATGTGTCGCATACCTGGTTAGCGAAGTGGGTCACCGATGGAATGCGTAAACATATTTTTTACTATTTGGAAGTTAAATAAAGATTTCTGAAAGCTTGAGGAAATTCTTCAGTTAGTTGAACCGATTAGCTCCGCTTATATTATTATTTGGTACTGAGTAGAATATATGCAAGTCCTAGCAAACTTTTAATATCATGAAAATAGTATCTAATCAAATTGGTACTACGTAACTAAAATTCTTAAGAATATGTAACTATACAATTATAATAAAAAAAAAATAAACTTCACTAGTTCCACAGAAGTTAATTCTAGATTATCTTAGGAATATATTGAATGTAGAAGAGCGATTTGTTTCTAGAATACAAAATGCAGTCTAGAATTTTTTAAATAGGACAATTGTTCAATGTTCACTGCGCTTTTGCTCTGATGCCGAAATTTTCATATTTTACATGTATTCCATTCTAAAATTAATATTTACGATATTTCCTATTGATAAAAGCAATTTTATTTAATGTTTTTAGTAATTTCAATAGATTTAGAGATTAGTTCTTGTGAAACCACGAACGTTAGTCTCGACTTCAAAAATATGGTGCCTGTAGCATTTCCTGATGTGATATGACGATGATCCTATAATATACTGAGGAAAAGGTCAAAACAGCAACCCTCATTTCAGGGGTTTGCAGGCTTACAACAGAAGCTGACTTAGTGTAGGCAGATCAAGCATTATTCGAAATGTTACGTTTTGAGGTAAAAACAAAATATAATGACAAATTGTGAAATATAAATTATTATATTATTTTCGATCGCTGCCCTTCACGTATCGCCTTCAGACCGTTTTTGGAATTCCAATCCCAATCGCTCCTATATTTTTAATGAGCTTCTGACTTAACTATCTTTGTTAAAATCGTGTGAGACAAACAAGTGTCTTGAAAACTTTAATTATAAAATTCCAGATAAATTTATTCTCGGCTGTTATAAGTTCTTTACATTCCTTCTCGATTTAGAACTGTTATTAATTTAGCGCCGGCGCCGCATCTGATAAACAGTATGCGTTTTTATAATCTAAATGTTTACAATTTTACAACAGCTCATAGTGATGATAATGTCTGCTACAGCGAGGAAAATTACTTAATAGACTCCATTGTAACACAGATTTTTAATGAAGTTCTTTCTTTCTTTCTTATATTATGGCATTAGCGTGTAGCTTTTTGCCAATGTCAATGTAATAAGAGGCAACGTGGTCAAGATAAAAGTTGATATGAGTCAAGTAAAATCGTCATCAAGTCGTCTTTAGTCGAGTCAGTCAGTCGTTTCGTTCTGCCCTTCGTAAAGTGATAGTGAACTTTACGAAGAACCTCGACGAATTTTGGAGCAATCGGAACGGCGTTACTATGCGCTCTCAGATGAATTCTTCATTTCTTGGACACTTATTAGCTAGTTGACTGCATGATACACTATCACAATCAAACATTTAGTCACTGTATGCACCAAAAAAGGAATATTCAATCGAGATTACAACTAGACGCCGCAAGATTCCCGCCAAAAAACCTTTAATAAAGTTTGAAATGTAATTTTGAACTGTTTTTTTAATTAAGAGAATTCTACTTTGCCAGACCAGAGAGCATGGAGAAAGTTCGTTGGAATTAAATGGAAAAAATAATGAATTCAATTATGTTCCACTAGTAATTAGACATATATGGAGATATGTATTATTAACTATTTGGCTTTCTAGAACCGAGAGATTTGATAAGATATTTGACAAAATAAAAATTTTAAAGAGTCATAGACAACCCAATTCCTAAAAATCATACGAACCATTGCCAATTGTTTTTTTTATTCCAACTAAAATAACCGTCAAGTGTCGTTAAAATAAATTATATATGAACTAGAATCCACGCAATCATGTAAATGTATCATTCATTGCGACCCAATTTTATTGCGATTTTTCTCGAAATAATTGACCTCAATTCACTTTGAACTCGTTCGCGGTTGTTTGTTTACTTTGACTTGTTAAGACAGTTATTTACTCAAATTATTTTCAGATGAAGAACAGATCAAGAGAAATATATACTCGATACTCGGTACGAACGTATTTTGATTTATAAATATAACCTTCATTTGAAGTTTGTAGAAGATAATGTGTATATTATCCATGTATTATACATATGAACCGTTCTTTGAATCAGTCAATGTATAAAAAAACGCATTAAAAGTGTTGTGTAGTTTCAAAGATTTAAGTTTACTAGAAATAGACAACGGAAAGTGAATTCAGTTAATCGATTGAAATTAAATTAATTAATGAATTTCATCTCATTACTAGTGTTCGAAAATTCAACTATACAATGTTTAATAGTCGACGATACTATATCAAAAACGTGTCGTATTTATTGGCAATGATACCTCTACGTAGTTGTTACACGTGCAAGAATAAATACACGAAGAATAGATAAAATAGATAAAAACGTATAACTTAAATGTCACAAAAATCTTATATAATTGATAGCATGTGGGCAGAATAAAAAAGTTGCATAAACCAACCTTTTTACTAGGAAATTCTAGTCATAAGATGCCCATGGGCCTTGAAACTTTTACACTCTAATGTGTTCTATCTTACCGCCAGGGGTCATGGACACCCTCGTAGGCTCTTGCGCTACCCAACATTCATTAGTTCATTATTCCACTATATTATAAATTCTTTCTTTGGCATTAGCGTCTAGCTTTTTGCCAATGTCAAATAAAATCGTCATCAAGTCGTCTTTAGTAGTCAGTCAGTCGTTTCGTTCTGCCCTTCGTAAAGTGATAGTGAGTTTTACGAAGAACCTAGACGAATCTTGGAGCAATCGGAACGGCGCTACTAAGCGCTCTCAAATGAATTCTTCATTTCTTGGATATTTATAAGCTAGTTTACTGCATGATATACTATCACAATCATACATTAAATCACTTTATGCACCAAAAAAGGAATATTCAATCGAGATTACATATAGACGCCGCACGATTCCCGCCAAAACTCCTATATTATAAATTAAAAATAGCTTATTCAATCCCAATGAAATTAACTAAAAACAAAAATAAACAATGTAGCCAATAAAAGCAGAGATCTTCTTAATTTATTATATTCAGTGTTGTTAACATAAAAAAGCGGTTGTAAATTTTTATTAAGTGGCAACAATTACTCGGATGGGCGAGTTTAATTTGGTGATGTCATATAAATGGGTATTGGACTCGTTTGTATTTTGTTTATTTGTGTGGTCTGATCTGTAGAAAATAGGTACAGAACATACATACTCATATAAAAATGCTAGTTTGTTTGTTTAAATGCTCTAATGTCAGAGACTGAGGGATATTTTTGTTATTTTTTTTTTGGTCTATATTAAATAATGATAAAATTGTAAACGACTTATGCAGTACTGCGGTATAAATTATGCATTATTTTAAGATAAAAATGAAATTATTTATTATAAAAAATGTCAATCACATAATGTTTAGAAACTTTGAACGCAAATGATTGTTTGAAAATACGCAAGTCCAATTACCTATTATAATATTTGCATAATTACGAAATATGTCAACAAGAGCATTGATAAATGTAGTTAAAGATATTAATGGATCATCTCAACTCAGTGCGTGTGACCGACTTCACAGTCTATGAAGGTCTGATGTTTCACGTAAGAGGTACTACTTATTTTTTTATTCTAAAGATGCCCAGTACAGTTAATATGGGATATGCTGTTAACAAAAGAGTACCTATATTATGAGAAAATAAAAAAGAACTCAAAACTCGAGGATAAAGGAATGAATGATAGGCCACCAAACATAGTTAATACGAAACATTGACTTCTCAGACGTAATACTATTACTTGATGTCATCATGCGACTGCAATTTATCTATTTATAGGTAACTAGCCGCTCCCCTTAGTTATACCCGTGTAGTTCGCGTTCCTCGGGCAATACCGGCATAAAAAGTCTAATACAATCTCCATACCAAATTTCAACTAAATCGGTCCAGCTGTTGCAAGACAAACAAACTCACTTTCCCATTTATAATATTAGTATGGATTTTTTAATCCGCTACTGGAACTGTGTGTAATTATTTTTTTCAAAAGTCACGCTACAAAAGTTAAGATACGTACACATGCTATATAATTAATAGCTTATCTAGGCGTTAAAACTGATAGCGATATTCTGAATGTCGGTTATTTTTGGCAATGAATCACAATGCAAGCGCGCGATGCGTTGTTTCAAACATTGCAAATCGCAATGCAAGTATAGGTCGCGTCACGAATCTTTAGCGCTGAACGAAACCTGCGCAGAAGTCAAAAAGGTTTCGAGGTAACGATGCGGCGCGCGGGGCGCGTGATCGTCGGGTGCGCGAGCGTTGATTGGTTGTCCCAGTCGTGTCGTCTTTCTCGCACCAATACGTCAATTACGAGCGCGATTCTACCGATGCGCAGCTATTCTCGCCTATAACTATAAATAAAGAAATAATTAAGCCTTTTATTCCGAATTACAATTTAACAAATACATATTTTAACTCGTCACATCACACTATATCGCGTAATTCGGCGTGCCTCTTGGCATAGGCCTCCTCCAGCTAGCTCCTCCTCTCCACTGGGCTCTGTCACATGCCACTCTAGTCCAGTATGGCCCCAGAACAGGCGGATGTCATCGCTCCATCTGGTTTTTGAGCGCCCTTTTCTTCTTGTGTCCTCTCTTGTAAGCAAGTTACGATACCTACAAATAAATCCTTACTTGAAAGAAAGAAAGAAACATTACTACTAATACTATACACGTGAAAATCAAATGTATTTTTAAGACAGACATATTTTAATTTTTTTACGAAAAAGCCATTCCCTATATTTGGTTAAAATTCGGTAAGTAGGTAGTTTATAATCTGCACATAAAAATTAATATCCCAGTCTTAATAAAATAAACGCTACATTTGGATACTGAATTTGGAATTTATAAGAAGTAAAATTTATATAAATAAATTAAATGAATTAATTTAAATTTTATAAATAGATATATTAGATAGCTTACCTACATAAGGCAAGAAAATTTTGTATTTCAATAAGTTACATGCAAAAAAACAGTTTAAATTAACTATAACCATTTCTACCTCATGCCCTACATATTCTGAGTCTACATTCTCATAGTTATAAATGAGGGATTATGACGAATCTAAACATTAACGTCTGATAGTGATCTTCTGAATGCCAGCTATTTCTAGCCGTGAATCACAATGCAAGCGCGCTGCTCGCCCCATACATTGAAACACAGGTAACTATAGAGCACTTATATATTTATTTATTTTTTTTACATGCAAGCAGACGTAGTAATATCGACTTTTTAAATAAGCCTGCTAATTGAGTTTTAGGGAAAACAGTTGGAACATCTCAATTGTTTGTCCTTATCGAATACATATTAATAAAACGGGAGCCAAGATCATTAATTGCCTTGCCATTTCTTTTTCAGGGGAACTCCTTTTATTGCAAATTATCTGCCTTGGGGAGGTGGCAAAGCAGGCTTTCGGAGACGCCAAAGGATTATTTCGCGAATTCTACGTATTGCCTTACGTGGATATTAATGAATTCACGACCAATCCTCGTTCACGGGTATAATAAGTTAACACTAACGATACTCAATTGAAGTCTGGTTATTTCTGGCTATGAATCACAAATGCGTTACGTACGTAACTTCGAAATGCAGGTAACTCTAGAAATAAATTTAATACGTGATTTCTTAAAATATACCAGAAGAACACAAGAATTTGTTAATACTTGCATTGTCATACTTTATAGGTTTCTTTATGAGAAGAAATCGTTTTAAAATTAAAACAACAAATTTGCTACTGAAATACTTATGTCATTAGTTTGGTTTATTTATTTGATAAAACTATTTAGCGTTGTTTGCACAATAAATTCGTGTAATCGTTGCGTAATTGCACTTACTTCTATTTTATTATCACTTTTAAAGTGCATGTAATGTTTTATGTTAGAAATTTACATTTGTTTTGATGGTTGTCGGTCGAACCAAGGGTGTTTCGGGCATCTTTGGATGAGAATAGTAACAAGAATGAAAAATAACATGTTTTACACCTATTCGTTTTGTTTACATTGCAGAATATTTTGGCGCCAAGATTTAGCTACATGACAAGTGTCACAGATTAATAAAGCTTTTTGCGTTCTTAATTTGGCGACATTGACACCCGTTCTGACGTTCCTTTCTTTTATAAATGACTGATCGAATTGGCTCGTTTTATCTTTTATTTAACTTTGCTTTCTATTAAGAACTGAATTAAATGATTTTATTTATATCGACGATTAAAGAAAAGAAATAAATGTATTACAGTACAATTAATTAAAGGATAGACAATTTTTTATTATAGAAAGAAATATTACTTTTCAGAGCTAACGATTATAGTTCATAGCTACATATTTACTACTATTTGTTGTTCTCGTCATGACGAATATTATTCTATGACTCAAGCATTTCATCGTGCTACAAAAAGATACAAACATGAATGTTACATATGAAATTCTTTATTGAATTCTAAAAATATTAAAGTATATTTGTGTATATCAAAAACAACGCGACAGCTAAGGTGTAAGGAATTTGGCATGGTTGCAAGGACACACACACAAATTGGACAACGGTGACAATTGATTTAGCAACTGTAATATATTATTTAATGCGTATAACTAGAATCTGGATGATTTATTAGTATTTAATAGTTTTTCGTTTTTATAACTTGCTTGGTAATTATTGCTTTTTCGATTAACTTTTTTCACCACGAAACTTTTCATTAATTTTATTAAAAATCAAAATATAAAATTCAGCTAAATTTATATTTTATAAGTAAACATGTATTATGGTCGAATGAATACGAATCCCACGAAAAACATTAAATGAAAAAAAAATTCCAAGTCTCTCGATGCAGTCTTTCCATCGTAAAGTTTTGAGATCTTATAAGCCAAGTCCTGTTCAAATTATTTTGTAGTTATGAATCAAAATTTGTAATTGTATCAAGTATCAGCATACCAAGCCATGCTTTTGTAATTATTATTAATTAGCTGTTGCTCGCGACTTCGTCCCCGTCGGATCTATATCTATTATTATGTTATAGTGAGTCAATCTTAGAAGATAGACATAGACTTTTTTTTAGATCGTTTAAAGAGGAATAATTCTTTCATACATATTTTTTGGTATCTTGAACCGTTTTTGCAGCGCACGCAAAGGAAGCCCTCAAAGATGAATAATTTTCCCCGTTCTCTTAATATCTTCGCTCCTATTAGTCGCAGCGTGATGTTATATAGCCTAAAGCCTTCCTCGATAAATGGTCTATTCAATAAAAAAAGAATTTTTCAATTCGAACCAGTAGTTCCTGAGATTAGCGCGTTCAAACAAACAAACAAACTCTTCAGCTTTATATATTAAGTATATATAAGTATAGATTACTATTAAATGCTTTATATTTGCTATGTCATACAGTCTTTCCTTTAAGTGAGAGTAAGAGTGTTAAGAAAAATAATTATAAATGGTGTAAATATACTGTCCGCTTGAGTCCGCCTCCTGTAATTTTTTGACGGTGTTACATCATTGTGCGATTCCAACATAACCGCCTCTTTCGAGGAGGTCGCCGTCCATATTAGGATTTCCAAATGTGAACAAAAAAGGTTAATATTTATTTAATAAAATTTAAAATCAACACACAAATTATTTTATAATAGATTGCTAAAGTTGTCAAACCTTTTTAGTCTTGACCAATATGCATGTATTTAAAATGATATTTCTGGAAAAAAGAACAAATAAAACTCAACTCTGAAAATACCCTTTTACGAGGCTCGTAAAAA